>VYZW01024795.1:2276-55647 GCA_013401315.1 Balaeniceps rex | reverse complement strand
CCCGGAGCGGAACGGGGCCGGGCGGGAGCGGCCGCGGCCCGGGTGCGGAGGTGCGGGGGGAGGTAGCGATGCCCCTTGGGCCCCCCCGGGCGTCGGTAACGTGACTGCGTGCGGGTCGCGCCGCTGCCGCGGAGTGCGGCCGGCCGCGGGGGGAACGGTCCCGCTGTGCGAAGTTAGTGCTGTGTGAGTGCCACCGAGGTTTTGGTCTGCCCGGAGAGAGGGAGTCTGCATGCACACTCCCATAACTTTAAGTGGAATTTCACTGAACAAGCTTTTTTTTTTTTGGCTGATGCCCTCTTTACCAGGTAGTGTTATTAATGCTATCCGTTCTCTGCTGTCCTGGCTCCAGGATGAGCCTCACAAGAACGGCATGTTTAGCATTTATATGTTGCGCTTCTGGAATAGTTTTCCATTTCAGCTAAGCTTGTGTGTGTAGTTCTCCAGTTGGATTCGTTCTGACAGGGTGTCTCTCATCCACCACCTTGTAAGCATCCTTCTTCCTAATAAGTGCCAAGCTGTTAACTTTGCAACAGTTAACAGTTCCGAGAAAAACTTATCCTGGCCGTCACACTCTCCCCTGCTGTTACTTGATCATCCCTGCTCGTGTGTGACTTGAGCAAAAACTTGCGTAGTTAGGGACTAACCTCATTTATCAGAGAAATCCTGTTCTTGGAGAGGAGAAGTAACATCTGCTTGGTGACTGACAAGGTTACACAGGAAATAAGGAATTTCTCTTTCTCCTGTTCTTGAGGTTAGAGATGCAAACAATAGCTTTCTTCTGGTTCATGAATTGCAGTTTGTCCACTAATGAAGGCATTAATGAGCCAGTTGCCTGGAGACCAGGTAAAATTCTTCTCAAATTTCTATGACAGAGAGCAATTCAGAATTGCTGTCGCCACCTCTGTAGATAACAGAATACACGAGTCAAGCTCTGCAAGGTAGTTTAAAAGGGAACTTTTCTTATTACAGCTCAGAACACTTTCTATGTAGAGTAGCCTAGATGAGAGACATTACAGGTTTGGGTTTTTTTCCCTATAACAGCAGTTGTTACGGTCCAGATCACAACTGAGTCATCACGGCTTAATGAGTTAAAGTGAAGGGTTGAACTGCTGCAGTCACGTGCTCGATCACGGACACGAGATGAAACGCCTACACTTAACCTTTCTGACTGCTGAGGTGATGCATACTCATGAAATGGTGCTCTCCATCTTCTAGTACCCGCTCACTCTGGTGCAGGGGCTTTTTAGCCAAATAATTGACAACTATTTTCTATTTTAGATTTTAGCTAACAGCATGAGCCCTGGTGGCAATGTGGACGAGGTGCTTTACTTTGTAACTTGTACAGCTGTGACGCTGTACGGAGTTTTGCACGTTTTAGGTCTAATATCAGAACATTTGTCACTCTTCTCCTTGGGATTCTGTCCTGTTTGATTTTAAGCCATTGCCAGTACTGGGGCTTGAAGGCATTAGGAACGCTGTAGCCGACCTTTACAGAGATGTCACCGCGGAATCAGCTGCTCGGGGATGGTGCTCCAAACTCAGCTCTACTAAATGAAGACTGATCTCTGGGTTTGGGGAGACAATTGAAGTCTTAACCATCCTCTTATTTGATGCTGCTATTGTGCTGTGTCCTTGCTAGTGGCTGTTGTAACTGGGGAAGACTCTCTACAGTTTTTTCTGCTCTGCCTCAGCTCCTCCTTATGTTATATATACGTACATATGATTTCCTTTTGCCTTTTGTACCTTGATGTAGCTATTTGCATGTATTTCAGAAACTTGCTTTAGGATGGAGCTCGTTAGTGTTGTACTCGTTTTAAGGCATTTGGATTTGGAGGCCAGTAAATAATAACAGATTTTCAAGGCTAGAACTATTCGCATGGCGTGTTCTGGTTTGGACTGGACTGCGAGCAAAGTTTCCCAGAACGAGGACCTGCATGGCCCTCACATTCCTTCTGCTTTCCCAAACTGAGCCATCTGCACCTCTTTCAGTAGGGAGCTGGGCCCGGATAACGGGGAGCGTGTACGCATGGCCATCACTGTCCCTTCTGTAAAGGTATCATGTGGAGCTAAACTAAGTAAGGCTGGGCTGGATGGAGACCTGTTTTATACCTGTAGGACAGCTGTTCATGAAACACAAAACAGAAGCTAGCTTGGCTTTTAAAAATGTGGTAAACAAAACAGAAATTGCTTGTGATGAACGTATTAAATTTATAGGAGATCTTTCAAATCTTATACCTAAATTATATATATATATTAAAAAAAAAAAAAAGGCAAGTGGTAGTCTGTCTTAAAAATGTTTTCCGTTGCATTTAGGTTAGTTATTTCGATGTAGCTAGTTTTTGCACCAGCTTAGTTTCACTGTTTATGAAAAGCAGCGCCTGTGAGGCCTTCATCCCTTCAGCATCAGTGAAAATGCAGGTGTTTTTCCAGGACTTCCCAGCTGGAAAAGAAAGTTAGAGAACATCTTCTCTGCAGAGAGACCTGTTTTCTGCCTGCTGTAGGACAGTATGTGATTTGCTGTTGCTTGTCTTAAACTACGTTTCCAAGCTGGATGTGGCATGATCATTCCCTAACAAAAGCAGTCATTTTGATGAAATCCTTGCTTGCCATTTGAATAGCTAGCTCGTTGATCCTTATTCATCACAGGCTCTTTGAATCCTGCGCTAAGTGTGTTCTGTGTGCAGGCAGGATTGATGTATTGATTGTTTCTTTCCTAAGAGAGAGAATTCCAGAGAGTGAAGCCTTCCCTGAAGCCAGCCTCTGCTAGAAGCTTCCACAAATTGTCTTGGCATCGGTATGATAAGTTTGTCAGCCATCTACTTTGTATGCTGAATTCCTGTCACTGATGCTAACATCTTAACCCCCCCCAAAAAACAGTACCTTGAATTTATTTTTAATAAGCCAAATTTCTTCTGATGTATGGCAGTAAATCATTTTTTCCCTTTTCTCCTTCATCTCACACATCTTGCTAGTTACGCTGCTCTACCACTATGCTGTACCTTTTAATAAAGGACGAGTTCTGCAGCAACAAAGGGAAGAAAATGTTTTCCCAGTGGAAGGCGGTCTATCTTTAGAGGACCTTCTCAGACTTTTTGTTATTATATTATTCACTTTCTTAGTACAATACATATTTCACTTTTTGATTTACTTTCCATCCAAATATCCTGTATTCCTTGATAGTGTTCTCGTTTCAACTGTTTTCCGCTGAGGTTCCTGTTGTATTGATCCATTTTATTTTTCCATAACATATTCAAATTTTAAATTTAGTTTCCATGCTTCAATAGTCTGTTAGTTCTGTGGCAACACGTCTTCTGCCTGTGAAATCATACGCTTGTGAAAGAGATCGAATATTGTTATTCCTTAAACAAAGTTTGTTCAGAAAGGCAATAGAAAAAAATTTCAAAAGCTCGTGTATCTCTTTGGAATTCGGAGTCAGACCCTGAAACGTCTGTGTCAGTTTTGAAATTTCCTATTATTCCATTAATTTGCTGTTAGAATTTCAAGGAGCCCCTGGGATTTAGGTAGTCCTTCCATTGCATGGGATAGCAGTCACAGGCCAAGGACATTCTTCTTAAGGTTTCCAGTTGGTGTCTTCCACACACTTAGAATCCTAGAATGCTTTGGGTTGGAAGGGACCTTAGAGGTCATCCAGTCCAACCCCTCTGCAGTGAGCAGGGACATCTTTAACCAGATCAGGTTGCTCAGAGCCCCGTACAACCTGACCTTAAAGGTTTCTAGGGATGGGGCCTCCACTACCTCTCTGGGCAACCTGTGCCAGTGCTTCACCACCCTCAGTGTAAAACATTTCTTCTTATATCTAGCCTAAATCTCCCCTCCTTTAGTTTAAAACCATCACCCCTTGTCCTTTCACCACAGGCCTTGCTAAAAAGACTGTCCCCATCTTTCCTATAGGGCCTCTTTAAGCACTGCAAGGCCGCACTAAGGTCTCCCCGGGGCCTTCTCTTCTCCAGGCTGAACAGCCCCAACTCTCTCAGCCTGTCCTCGTAGCAGAGGTGCTCCAGCCCTCGGATCATTTTTGTGGCCCTCTTCTGGACCTGCTCCAACAGGTCCATGTCCTCCTTGTGCTGAGGGCTCCAGAGCTGGACGCAGGGCTCCAGGTGAGGTCTCACCAGAGCAGAGCAGAGGGGCAGAATCCCCTCCCTCGACCTGCTGGCCACGCTGCTTTTGGTGCAGCCCAGGATAGGGTTGGCCTTCTGGGCTGCAAGCGCACACTGTTGGCTAATGTCCAGCTTTTCATCCATCAGTACCCCCAAGTCCTTCTCCGTGGGGCTGCTCTCAATCCACTCATCCCCCAGCCTGTATCGATATTGGGGGTTGCCCCGCCCCATGTGCAGGACCTTGCCCTTGGCCTTGTTGAACCTCATGAGCATGAACTTGCATCTTAACCTTACCGGTTCCTAGCCTGGTTCTCGCAGAGCAGGAAAGCAGTACTTCTGGGGACCTCTGATCTTGCGCTGGGCTGCTCAGCGCTGTGAGAACGTCACCCCTGGGTGGGCCAGCCCTTTCTCTGGAGGTGGAGTGCCTTTGATTCACAGGACATCCAAGTGTCGTTCGGTACTAGATAACAACTCAGGCTAGAGCTTCGAGAGCAGGAAGTTGATTGGTTATATAGCAATGGAAAGCTGTGAAAAGGTGACAGTATTCAGAGAAAGATATAAAAATCATTACAAAATATGTCTTCATAGCTGTCTGACTTGGCTTCAGGGTTTTCCTTCCGTTTCCTTGATGTAATTAGTCATTTCACACAACTTCCCCTGATCCGCTGCTTTGATAAATGCCATCCTAAATTATACGCTAATGGAGGGTGAAGTATGCTCTTTTCCCAGTGGCATTTTGTCCCCAGTTTATGAAACTGAGGCACAGAGACATTTAGTGAGATCTGCAGATTTCCCTGCTCGCCCAGCGTGAGATGCAGCGTTAAATACGAAATTCTGTTCTGGCCTAGTGTCTGGTAGTCAGTTACTTATTGTTCTTCCAAATGAATGCAAGATCCTTATCACTCATAAACAATAAAATCCTGAAAACTTGTATTAAATGGTCTATACCTTGCAAAGACATGTAAATATTGCTTTTGGTTCTTTCAGAAGCGAGCATGCAAGCTGTTAGAAACCATTCCAAATGAGGCTGATGCTCGCCTCATTGATTGTGCCATGGAGCTGGATTCTAAGCAGAAAATCTCCACTGACTGTGGTCCTTGGGCTACAAAGACAAAGCAAAATTCAATGGTATGTTTACACTGTCAACAGCATTTATTTTTTACAAGAACATATTTAAAATACATTTTATCATAAAATTGCAAATAATTGCCCCCCCTTTTTTTTTTGATGGCTTTGTATATGTTTTTGTTCGTTAGATTTTTGAAAACCATGGAAGCAGAGGCACTGCCCAGCCTTGCCCAAGATGTATTGCTGGAGAATCTGTAAGTATATTAACCTTCTTTCTGTGACATAAAAGATAGACTTGTTCTTAAGTATTAGATCCATAAAACATAAAGTTAATAAAAACCACAATTACATTTCTCAGGAATAAAGCATGTAAATAAAAGAAAGCAGATTGATTTAGCATTTCTGAGCAGCCAGCAGAGCGCAAACTAATGTGTTTCCAGCAGCAGTTGGGAAAATACGGAGACTGTGAACACATTTTTCAAATTCACTCCAAAAAGCAGAGTTTAGGAAGAAACTGAAGCAAACAGTAACATACAACTTCCTCTACCCCATTTTTATATCTTCCTTGATTTACTGGATCATAATAAAATATTCAGGAATCCCATTCTATCTCCTTTTTTTTTTTCCTAATTGGATACTTCTTTTACAAAGAGTAGACATAGCCTAAAAATATTACACTGTAGACATACCAAAGCTAGTTTTAAATGAGTTAGCTAAAGAACCAGTAGCAATTGGAGTTCTGCACAACTTGACTTTTCTGAAAAACAGTGCAAGTATTTGGACAGCTAAACAGGGCTGACTTCTGAGCTGATTGAGATAGGCTCCTCTTGGCATCCAAAGCAAGCTGTTTAAAACCTGTATTTTTTTATTTATGTAGGCCGTAGTCGCAGCTATGATTTGGCACCATGTAGTATGCCGTAATACTCCAGCAGCACTAGAGTCTCCCACTAACAGATGACGGTGATCTTAACCACGCTCTTTTTTTTCCCCCTGTATAGAAGGCCAGATCCCTCAAGAGATAATGGCTGGCAATAGTGAAAGAGCTTATCCTACTCCTGTGTTTCCATTTTTCATGCAAATTGTCTAACCAAAGTTTAGGAAGTTTCTTAAATGTATGGGAGCTACCCTTGACTTTTGTTTGCATCCGCTGTGTCCTTTTGAACCATCACACAGGATTCCTTAGAGAGCCAAAAATGAGGAGCGGCATGGGGGAGTGCAGTGCATTTCTTCAGAAAGGCTGAACGTTTATAACAAAATCTTTGATTTGATGGAATTAATGGCAAAGTTGCCGCTGAATGCTATGAGACTGAGGATGCTTTCATAAGTCAGGAGCTGTGACTGAAAAGACATTTACCGTGACTCCTATGAAGGAGAACACCTCTCCTATGAGGAAAGGCTGAGAAAGTTGGGGTTGTTCAGCCTGGAGAAGAGAAGGCTCCAGGGAGACCTTAGTGTGACCTTTCAGTACTGAAAGGGGTCTGATAAGAAAGATGGGGAGAGACTTTTTAGCAGGGCCTGTAGTGATAGGACAAGGGGTAATGGTTTTAAACTAAAGGAGGGCAGATTTAGGCTGGATATAAGGAAGAAATTTTTTACACTGAGGGTGGTGAAGCACTGGCACAGGTTGCCCAGAGAGGTGGTGGAGGCCCCATCCCTGGAAACATTCCAGGTCAGGTTGGATGGGGCTCTGAGCAGCCTGATCTGGTGGGAGATGTCCCTGCTCATGGCAGGGGGGTTGGACTAGATGACCTTTAGAGGTTCCTTCCAACCCAAACTTTTCTATGATTTCTATGATTAACTTATTTCTGCTCATCTTTAAAAATAAAACAGAAACCAGATCCAGGGCTGACTTTAGGAATATAGAAACCAGTATTACCATGTATGTGGATTACCAAGTTTGAACTTTCCAGACGTGTTACTGTCTTTGGGGGCATGGAGAACATCCCAGGGATTAAAACCCAAAAAAGAAAAGAACATCTTGGGATTAAAACCCAAACTGGCACATAAGGAAGTCAGTTTTGTTGTATTCTAGAATTACAGTGACAACATTCGAGTTTATAAAATTCTTCTGTATCAGTGACCACTTAATTTTGGAAAATTACAACTACTTTTATGTAACATCAGTACAAATATTGTAATTCTAAATAATACCATTTCTATGTTAAGTCAGATTAGCCTGACATGTTTTTTTCCTATGGCCTAGTAATGAACTTGAGATAAAAAACATAACTTGAGGGGGTCACATTCACCTCCTCCACAAACATTTATGTATTGAAGTTTGGTTATAACAGATGACCTATTCTATTCACTTTTAAATGCTTTTCAGCTACAGCTGTAAGAAACAAGGAAAACAACTTGCTAACTTTACTCAGTGAGAACTGGAATCTCAAAACTAAACAATTTTTCTACTTGACTGTCCTGAGTTTTCAATACAGAAACTCAAGGTAGTGTTATAAAAATCTGGAGCCCTTGTAGAGCTACTCGCTACACTTCTTGCTAAACGAGCCTCATATTGTTGAGTTGAAATGGAAAACACATTGCTCAAAGCAGGGTGATTTTAAATATGAGCGATTTTAAATACGATTCTGATTTCTATAGTGTGCCCTGTAGTGGAGGAAAAAGTTTACCTACATGTGCTGCAAAATGCCAAATATAAATTAGAGTTTAAGGAGTAACATACAATGTTTGATAATGGAATAATGAAGTTAGCGTATATATTCAGTTCTCCGTGATTTGAGTCGTGGGGCTGGAACAATCTGGGTAAAAGAAAAATATGATTGCTTTTGCACTGATAGCTTGCTCTTGCAGAGAGGAGGGACTGTCTTTGGCTCCCAGTTCCTGTTAGGAGAGTTTCCTAGTTTGGACATAATGCCACGCAAAGACGGGACTAGAGCAGCCAGAATTGTGTCCCAGTACAGCTGAATTCATGTCGTGTTGAGCTGGCATAACCACCCTGATATAAACTGGCCTGTGTGAGTGTCCTTGCGTTCACAGCATGATTCCGTCTATAACCCCTCTACCCGTGGATGATAAAGTTTATCATATAGATTTGTTAATTTTGTTCTCTTCAGGTAATCAGTTATTTGTGGCCAGTGACATAGCAGATAATACAGTTGTATTTCAATAAATCTGGTAGGAATTATATTAATAAACTATTTTTGTTCTTAAAATAATAAAAAGCTTATATTTAGAGTATGATGTCTAGCAAGCTGGTAACAGCTCAGTTAACTTTCTTCACAGTTAAAATTTCACTTCAGGGAAATCAGAGACTGTCACAGTGATTACCATGCATCATGGAAGTCTTTCAGAACAGCCGAAATGAACAGAAGGGAGGAGCCTGCAGACAGCAAGATAAAGAATGTTGTAATTTTTTTTCATAATCAATAATAATGTTAGAATCTTATAAGAAGCTTTATTCTACTGATGGTAGGGAAATTCAAATAAATTAAAACATCCAAACTGGAACAAGACAAACACAAAGCTTATTGGGCTGAGGCAATTTTTCATTGTTGTGGGTAGTCTTATCAGGATTGTATTTTGCATCAAGAAATCCCAACATTTATGGAGCTAATCAGCTATGTGAGGAACTTCACTAACATCAGCTTTCCTGAACACGTTTATTTCTGTGTCACTACCGTAAGTGCTGTGAAGTTCAACACGTATTTAAAAGCATTATCACATTTTCTCTCTTAACTTTTAGACCTCTTTTTCTACACGTAATGACAATGACATGTTTCAGAAGAAATAAGAAGGGTATTAAAACCACAATTTGAGAAAAGTACTGCTGTAGTTGCACTTTTTTTAAGCTTTCCTTGGACTAATGTGTTACTGACTATTTAGGCAGGGACTTGGAAGAAGAGGAAGAAATGGTGTTAACTAGAAGGAAGCTAGGTAGGATTTCAGGGCAGGGAGGACACCACCGTCATTCTTGAGATTTTTCTGTGTTACATGGTAACTAGAGATAACACTTCTTTTGTTCTAAAAGTATTACTGCAAATACATTCTTTAAACAAATACAATGTGGTATAAATAAATGCAGACTTGAGTTTAAAATAGAAGTTGCAAACCAGAAAGTAAATTTCTGTTCTATCCTCAAAATCTTTAAACATTTAATGGTTATATAGAATAAGGTATCTGGTGTTACAGATACAAGTATCATGGTAAAATTGTCTATATTCTGTATGGGTACATTTTAACTTCATATGCAAAGCAAGTATCAAAACTCAGTCGTGCTGCTTATACAGATTACACTGAACATTCCCTTTACTGTCCAGACTTTTTAGTTGTCCACTAGGCCTTCAGGAAAAAAAGGGATGCAGTTAGAGGAACTGTCAGTTTCTTTTAAAGTAAAGTTTGAAAACATATACTGAGGAAAAGACACCGATTTTTGATGAGATAATTTTTAGTGACATGAAATTTTGTCATTTCAGGGACACTTCAATCATATCCTGGGCTTCTAGAAATTAAGAGACGGCAGATCAGCAACACTGCTTTTCTTTTTTAAATTCTAAAGATGCACCTGTGAACCCTGTACAGCTGGATATCTATACATTCACTCACGGCGTGGATTTGTATGTGATATTCAGCATATCACAGTTTGCTGTATGTGTTACTCTTTCAGTGCACAATTATGGATATCATTGTTTTTACACTTGGAAAAAAATGCTTCTGCTTTTAAGGTAGCTCAGTATATGGTAAAAAAAAAAAAAAGCTAAAAAGACGTTTTAGAGTAGTTAAGTTGATCTGGCCTTTGGCCCAGTCTTCGCCTTGTTGATACAAGAGATTTTCTTGTCTCTCTTGGGCACTTTCTCTGATACTGTTGGAAAGCAGTCCTTGCTTGTACGTGGGTACAGGGCCTGCAGTTTTATATATGCAGGCAGAAATGGGAGAACAGAAACGTCTTCATTTTTAGATGGCTATTGCGCTGTGAAGGCCAGTAAAAATCCTATTGAAACTTATGTTTAAATCCAAAACAGGCATCCAATTCAGGTATCTTACATGCTAAACTTCTAGTTTGTTTATAACAAGCAGAGTTTATGAATGTGGCAGGTGAATATCTAATAGAAAAAGCAGTATTATTTGAACAACCCTCCGTAAAGCGAAGACGAATAGTAATTCAGCTCTGTGGAGTTCTCACAAAGTTGTTAAGATACCATCTGGCACTCCCTGACTCCGTCTTTCCAGTTATTGTGATATTAGAACAAATCTGTTTAAAAAGTCTTAAACTCGTCATCCAACATGATTTTATTGGCTTGTCACAAATAATTTCATCTACATTTTTCCAGCATATGGGACTATATAATTTTTAAACACATTCAGATTTTTAGACTCCAAGACAGCCCTGAGTTGTGCTATTTGGGTGTGACACGTCCATGGCTGCTCTGGTTTAGGCAGAAGGGTCCTGAAAGCTCAGAACTGAATGGCAGTACGTGAACCCTCCGCATCGGAGGGAAATTGCTGTGACCTGCCAAAGCTCACGAAGAAAGCGATCTCCACTGCCTGGAGAACTGCTGAGCTATAGCTGTGCCCTGCTGCCACTCCACTTTGGGGCAGAGTTCAACCTGAAATAGATACAGCAGGCGTGACAGCATTTGGCCTCTCCTGCTCTGAGAGCAGCCAGTAGCCAGTTTAAATTAAAACGGTAGCTCCAAAGTTGCAAAAATCTAGTGACAGGCTTTTAAAGGTTAGTTTCCCAGTGGGGTTTCTCAGGCTGCAAAATCCTTAGACAAAGGTTTTTCAGAGTCCTAGAGTGCTTCCCATACTGTGTGTGGAATTGTAGCTGGAGATATTCATATATTTAGGAAGAATATCATAAAAATACCAGATTCAGTTAAGTAATAGATGAGGAAGTAAGTCTGTAAAGCAGAGCTGCACTAAATTGGCATGCACACTGTTTGGTTAGGAAAGAATAAGTTTCCTCCAAGCCAATGTAAATTTTAGTTACATTGAAAATAAGTATTTTCAAAGTGCAGAATTTTTCAGACACTTCAAAATTTTCTTCAATCACGAGAACAGTACAATCCGTTGAAAGATCAAATCTCCAAGAAACACAGTGGGTTTAGAAATTGTATTGTCCCTGTTGCTTTGAAGATCTGAAACTCATTGTGAATCCTCCCACTCCCAGTACAGGTTGATGCAAGCAATAGATCTGTCCAAGCTAGAAAGGAACATATCCCCGCTTGAAACGGTAGTGTAATGAGCACATTCCCATATACTGATCTCGGAGTTTATCGACTAGTGCAAAGTAATAATACAAAATGTTTTCTAAAGACTGAAATTACATATTTGTTACTGAGATAACTAGATCATATTTTGTGGGCAATTCAGTTTTACAACATTTTCCAAGCCTTGTTTTTTTAAAATCCTGGTAATAATAGCAGCCAAAAAAAAAAAATGGCTAAGCATCAGTTCCTGTGCTGTAGAAGTTGAAATAGCTGCTTGAAGGTAAAAGGTATCTGAAAGTTTCGTTACTGCAAATTACTCGAACCTGCTATGTTTCATCAAGAAAAATGTATGACACGTAATGATTAGTAGAACAGTTTATGGTCAAAATTTAGGTTTTCCAAAGAAGAGAATATCAAAAGTAGACTTGGACTCTATGATGGAACAGTTTTCTGCTGCAATATATTAGAGCAAAGAAGTATGCCATCGTGTTTAAAACGTGGGGGGTATGTCTGTGGATTATCAAACTGAAAGGGTGCTTTTCATTTAAATAACTCAAATTTTGTCATGTTAAGAATTCACAGATACCAGTGCACATATTTCTTCTGTTTGCTTTAAACTTAACTATATTTTAATTTGGTATGGAATATGGTAAAAACAAGAACCAGCTGGTTTTCCTTATTGTCCTCATAGGTTTTGTGCCATCTTCTTTTTAATTCTCCTTTTAGAGTAACCATTACTTGTTTTTTGTAAAATCTTACTGTACATAAATCACAGGACTGGTCATAGTTCGTGGCTACATTACAGAGGCTGATGAAGTCATACTGGTGTTCGATTTTAATGTAATTTTTTCGTATCAGTCTTCCCATTGTTACTGTACACTGTGCAGGTATTTTATTACACTGTCCACCCTGACTCTCAAGACTGTCCTTGGAGATTACCGCATCTATACAGCTGAACAAAATAGAACTTTATCCTATTTTTCACTCTGTAGCCTGCAGTGTGAACGTGGGCCTGTTGTGCTTTCTTTACACTGTTAAAAATGTGATGCTGCAGTTTGCATCAAGTCTAACTGATCAGAAGTTATGTTCTTCACATGTGCATTTTGAACATCTAAACGCTGTGCTATAGAAACAAGTAAAACGGTCATAAATAGGGATATTTTTGTTTGTTTGTTGTTAACTGCAGCCTTTTGCATTCTCCAGGAACGCAATATAGGGTATGTCAGATCAATTCTGTAATCATATTTAAATAAAAAAACCCCTCTGTTCCCCTACCAATTTAATCTCTTTTGAGAGTAAACTCCAAAAAGGGTTTAATCCTAGATTAGCTATGGAAGGTTAACTCCCCTCACTTTCAGCCTATCCCGATTACCACTTTGATGTAGTTATACTGTTGTCGATAAAATACATTAGAATAGAAAGGAACGAAAAACACCCAGCTGCATCATAATGCAATTTGTAATGAAAGAGTGAGTATTAAAAAAAAAAAAAAAAAAGATTTGATACAGAAATGCAATGCCTTTCTTCCTTAGGAAAGATTTCTATAACAGCCCGTCTGTATCTTTCTATTCCTTTGGAGCTGATCAGTGTTTTAATTTTTGTGTCCCTAACATTTCCACGTGCAGGATAATCTTCCCTGGTTAGTTAAGTGCAAAAGCACCGGACTGGGTCAAACGGGAACGCTTAGTTCAGTGTCCTGTATGCCCTAGTGACTAGTAACAAGGAGATGCGTGGGAAGAGTCCAACAAACAGGACACGTATCGAGTGGAAAGACTTTTTACATACACAAAACCACTATTTTATATCAGGTTTTGTTGTGGGCATCCTTTCTTGCCTCATAGCTGAGGCTTGAACATCAAATATCGCAGAAATTATGAAAACGTCAATAGTTTCCAACAGTATTTTTTTCTTTGCTATTGTTGATATAAAAAAAATGTATTGACTAGCAGGAGAATGTTAAACTTGACTTTGCTCTTTTTATTCAGCATTGGTGTCTTCAATATTTAAGAAGTAGTTGCTGTATGACTGGAATTCAAGTCAATACTTCATTTGCGCAGTGTAAGGATACCCTTCCTAGTATTTGTCAAAAACAGCAGCTCCCTCCTTTCTGCTTTTCTTGGGTTGGCTTACAACATAAAAAAACCCGAAGAAACCTTTGGGAGGTGCAGTTCAAGGCAGGAGGCAGAAGGGTAATTGCACTGTCCCTTTTTGTTAGCGTTCTACAGTCTTCCTCGTTGCGGGAGGCCATAAGTCCCCACAAAAACCTGGAAGTCCTACCAAAAACTTGAACAGATTTTTACTTACATTTCTGGGACTGCTACTGCTGGTAACTAAAGTGTTGCGGGTAGGTGTACATTTCAGTTGTATTCTGTGTAAAGTATCCCAAAGTGAAACAACTGGTGTTGCTCGGTCTGTGAGCTGGAATTTACGTCCAAGCATTCATTGCTTGGCGGGGCAAAATGAATTATAGTTTAATATATTGAAGGTTTATAATCGTGGTATTTTTTTAAAATGGATGTACTGTGTTTGTAATTTGTTTCGGGATTTGTCAGTCAGAATCATAAAGCTGTTGTATGGGTATGGAGATGAATGCCATATAGGTTGGGACGGGTGAATATTTCTTTAAAGCAGATTTGTGTCAAATCTGCAGTAGAACCACAAAATTATTTTTGTAAGACTTTTCTTCACCTTGTATAACTATGAAATTTTGTTTTATTGATAAAAATCATATACTCTTTATATTTCCTAACACTGTGGTTTGTACACAAAATAACCTGAGTGATACTTTATTTACATGTATATAGTAAAAGAGGCATTTGCTCTGGTTTTAATTCAGGTTAAAACGATACAACGTAATATTTTTAACTTTGTATTTTGTACATTGTTACTTACAAAAGCAGAAGCATTAAACACCACTTTGGCTACCGTATGAAGCGGACTGCTTTTGTTACTCCATTAATAATTGAATTGCATTCTGCAGACACTGAGGTGTAAAGGTAAATAAAACCTGTTTGTAGTTTATATTATATCCAGTTTCATTTGTGCGGCGTAGCCCACGCCGTGTTCCCCCTCCTGGGCCAGAGGTACGAATGATATGCAGAATCAATACTGTGAAACAAAGTAATTCCTCTGCAGGTTTGGTTTAACAGAGAGTTAAACATTAATATTTTTCAGCTGATTCCTCTCCACCTGTGTCTCCAGATTTTGGTTTTCCTCACCCAGTTGGAACACCTGAGGATCAGACCTAAGTTCCTGCAGATTTCGGTAGAAATGCAGCTGTCTCGATACCTTCGTGAACCTAAACTGTGGTCTCTTTAGGCTGTTGCTTGCTTGCATTTATTCCTTTCTGGAGAAAATGGGTTTTAACCATCTGCCTTGGAAAAGTCTAACCTTGGCCACGTAGTATAGGCTGACAGTCCTGGAAAAGGAACAGTTGGCCTCGGGAACAGCAACACCGAAACCAAGGGGCGGGGGGATGAAGGCATTGGTTTTTGTCACCTATTCCTGCATGTATGGAGGGTAAAGTAGCTTTGTCTATTTATAGATAACGGGATTTGGGCTGGATAGCGTTGTGCATACATTTTGTATAAAGGTAAGCAGATGAAGCCCGAGGCGAGATGAGACTTAATCCTGGTTTGATGCCTGAAGTAGCGAGAAGCACAAGAGCGAACGTGAAAGGGGTAGGATAGATAATATTGATGGAAATAATACATGATCTATCTTCTGTAAAATTTTTGTACTAGGTTTAGTTGCTTTAGACTATGGTACTAGCATTCGCTTAACTATTCATTTGATGACAATTACACATTGACTTCTCATCTTGACTGCCAAAAAAAGGTGGAAAACCAAAATTTTGGTTTTGGTATGTGGGGTTTAAAGGCAGTCGGTATATGACTAGCCACAGAGAAGAGAAATTTATACTTGTACAACATAATATGTTGAAAATAATATATTTAAAATGAATGGTGTTTATGTCTAAATTAGTTGTGAAAACTGTATGCATATTAAAACTTCAGCATCTCTCCTGAGAACATAATGCGATATCCTGTATTAGCAGATTAATATTCACACATCAGTAATGTTATTTTTGCCTCGGTTACTAGCAGTAATTATAAAATTAAGAGTTACACCTTGACATTTTATCCCACTTCCATGCAGGATAACTGCATATAAACACCGCGTATGCGAAAACGTACGTGCTGCTCTGAGAAGCGCCAAGCCCGCCCATCGCTGGGGGGACAGATAGTTTGCTAAAATAGCTGTTACTGAAAAACAAAATCCACAGGTGTAGTGGGAAACGTCCCGTGGCAAGGGGCATCAAGGCTCGTCCGTTGCTCTGTCTTCCTGAGCTGTTCCCAACGCTTTCTCAAGTGAGCAAGAAAAACACGGGCCATCTTGTTTTCTTTTTAAGCACACACGAAAGGGGGGAAAAAAAAAATCCCAGGAAGATCAAATGGGCTTTAATTGCTCTGAACCTCATCCTCTGTCAAATAGTATGTCCTCGCCAACTTCACAAAACCCATTTGCCATTCCATGACAACGTATGTGTAAGGCCCCCGAACCGCGACGCAGGGATTTGCACGTGTTGTGCTCTGTTCTTGGCTGTAATGGGCCGAACGGCGTTTCTGAACCTGAGCTTTCAAACAACGGCTTTCAGAAACCCAAAGAGCACCCTGCTCCGGGTTTGGCTGCCTCATGGGCTACGGTCCCTGCCGACGCTAACGTGCCATGTTCAGCGCGTGGTGGCTCTTATTGAGCACCAGGTATGGATTGTACCAGCTTCTGAAGTCCACGCTATTTAATGCCATCTGCTTTGTAGAATCAGGTGTAGTGATATTTGGGTATGATTATAGTGTTGTTACTGAAACAATCTCGAAATCACTGCATGATATTTGCTTGCAACACAGGGTGTCATTCATGAGTTATACATAAATGGCAGCTTTACATATTTAAAAGGAACATGGACTGCTTCATATCTGAAGTATGTTTCCCAGGAGATAACACCACCATTTGATCTATTTTTGATTAAAATGTAAAAATTAAAAATTAAATCAAATGGTAGTATAATTCCTTTGGGAAAACATACTTCAGTTATGAAGTATTCCCCGTAGTAACCTTGAGAATCTTACAGCTGTATTGTCTCATCCGTAGGTGGTCTTTTTATGTCTCACATAATTAAAATGAATTGCTGTTAGAGAACCCGTACTACTGCATACAGATTTACGAACCTTGAGGCACCTCCATTCACAGACAAACAGCGGTATCAAAAGCTCACTGTGCAGATACGCGGCACCGAGGCGGGTACTGGTAAGCGAGGTGTTTACTGGGGAGCGTTACTTATCTCTGCCTCGAAAGGGTAAACAAGGCGCATACCGTGAAACGGCAGCGCCTTTCCAGTAAAGCACGGTGTCCAAGGAAAGATAGCGTACGGTACAACGGCGTTACGCTGCGTGGTGGTGTAGAGCACGGTAGGTAAAATATTCAAAGAACATTTTATATACTAAGGAATGGCTAATATGTCGCCAGAAAAAGATTGTGAAATCGGATTTACTAGGAAAATGTGCTCTACAAAAATCTCATGCAACTTGTTTATAGCAAGCTGCTTTATCAGACCGGCTCAGAATATGGGAATGTATATTTGATAAGATTAGAGAATAGCGGGGATCAGAAAAAAATAAGACTATAGAATTTGCATCCACATTTTCACATATCTGAAGGACAAAAAATGTCATTTACTTTTTGTTTGGTTTTGATTCTTTTAGTCCTGTTAATGCTATCCATAACGACGACTTGTGGCCCTGCATTCTGTTCAGGCTATAATTAAAACTTCCATAACGTACGTTTCAGTAAAAAAAAAAAGGGGGGTGCAAGTGAAATGCTCGGATTTAATGTTTAAATAGAGAAAAGAAAAAAATTCTGACAATGAAAATATAAAGTCTAAGAGCTCCATAGTGCCTTGTGGAAACATTTTGTAATAAGCAGCAGGAGTGTTCAAATTTCAATGTAATACTTAAAAGAAAATGTCTCTGATCTTTGAATTTCTTTATAGAGGGGAGTTTTTAATGTATAATCAGACTAAAATCCTCCTGTAATTGCACAGTGAGAGGCCTGTGAAGTTTCAGGAAGGCTGCAGATGCAATACGGACCTACAGAGGCAAGAAGATTTTTCCTAATCTACAGAGCCAGCGACGCGAAATCAGCCTGCGGTTTCCCCACGCGCGTGTTCAGCATGGGCTATCTCTCCACCAGCTGTGTTGCCACCTAGTGATGGCCAGCAACGGTTCCGAGCAGGCACGACGGTTAAATATTAAGAGCAATTCCAATGAAATCGTCTAGCTCAGAACACTAAAGCAGTAGCACGCAGTTCGCGCTGTACTTTCTTCCCCTTTCAGATTGTTCAAGCTCTGCAAGCCTGTCTGTGCTGGAGAGTCTGTCCGGCGCCTTGCGAAAGTGTTCCCCTCCAGCCCGAAACCGTGCGAGTAACATTTACCCCTTAGAATCACAGAATCATTTGGTTGGAAAAGACCTTTAAGATCATTGAGTCCAACCGTACCTGTCCACCACTAAACCATGTCCCTAAGCACCTCGTCTGCCCGGCTTTTAAATACCTCCAGGGATGGGGACTCCACCACTGCCCTGGGCAGCCTGGTGCAGTGCTTGACAAATCGCATGAACATAAGCATCCACACATGGAGCGACCACAGCTTTGCACCGTGTGTAATCCCTCTCCTCCTGTATTCTTGCACTTCACCAGAGATCCCCGTGCTTCCACCCCCGCTGCCGCAGCAGCGAAGCAAACCGGTAACGCGCAGTGCGGTCCCACGCTGCCTTGGGTGCGCGGGAAAAAAGCTGCTGCGCATCCACGTCTGCACCGGCAAGGTGCGATACCCCACAGCAGCCTCGGAGCTGCCCCTTGGTCAAGCACCGATGAAGGGAAGGGGGAAGAAAATGTCTGTGTGATCTTGCATCGTTCCAAATTAAAATAGCAGCGCTCAGAGCTACGCTGCAGGACAGCGGCAAAGACAATCTCTGAAAATAAAGAAATGGAAAGTTCAAGCGAGTGAGCAAAAAGCAGAAAAATTAAAACTGCGGGACTGGCTTTCGCGTTTCCACATCTACGAAGGACAGGACGCCAGCTGGGTGAGAGGACAGAACCCTCTCAACTGAAACCATTAAAGAAAGATCACCCAAAAAGTTAATAGTTAAGACCTTGATTCTGCAAGTTACTTCCCAAGCATGAGATTTCTACCCACCAAATTGCTTGGTTAAGTACGCGCTGTTATGAATTAGGCCTTAATTAACAAAGAGATGTCAACGCCATCGCTCCCTTTCTCACCAGCGTCCTAAGCCAGGCTTGTCCATGCCCCAGGAAAACCAAGACGCGAGCGTAGTGGAATGTGGGTGTTACATCACATTTTACAGCACTGACGGCCGCAGCCTCTCTGCAAGGCAGAGCACGGCTAAAATCCTTCGTGTGCCTCCCAGCTCGCACCAAAAGGCTCCCTCTGCTCGCCGACACCTCCCCCAGCATCGGCCTCCATCCCCACCACCCTCATCTTCACGCCCACAAGGAGAGGAGTCAGGAACCCACCCCGAATTCCTCAGCGCTCGCTGCACCCAGGGCTGCCTCCAGCACCCTGCCGAATGCTGCTTTGTCCAAGTCTTGAGCAAGGGTATTTTTTATATCAATGTAATAAGAAGCCTTTTATATAAAAGAAAGTCACGTGGATTCCACACCTCTGTCTGAAAAACGCCCGGGAAGTGAAAGGTGTTTTGAGTCCGTGAGTCAGTAGCTCGCAAAGGAAAGAGTCTATGAAGCTTTTAAAACGTTAACTTCTGAGCAAAAGCTGAGAATGAAAAGAATTCAGAAAAGTAATTTATAAAGGGTTTGTAAGAAAAGGGAAATAGCTATTTTGAGCTATTTAGTAAAGAGACGCTGCTTCATTGAAGATAAGATAATTTCAAACGGTAAACGCTATTCTGAATTTTCTGTCTCCTTTTAACCGCCGGGTGACACCCATCTGACAGTTTTGCTGACGGTCACGTTGAAGCCATTCCCATTCTGTGAAAAGTTGAGTCACCAAACCCTGCTCTTCACAGGCTAACGCTTGCTCGGTCTTTCTTTTACGCGCAGCAAATCGCTTTCCCAGCTCGGAGGCTGCGGCGGTTATTTTAGAAAAGGGGCTAAAAGTTTTTCTCTCCCATTTCTTGACAAAGAAGTTGCTATATATGTTGAAAAGCAGTCGGGCAATTCGGTTTTAGTGCCGGCCATTATGGCAAGGAATTTGGGATTCTTATTTTTACTGCTTTGGGCACAGCTGCCAGGGGTGTGCTCCCGCAATAGCTTGTGGGTTAACGACCTCATTTACTTGGGTGGATCCTTCCGGGCACCCTTGCTGCCCACCGAGGACCACGCACACACACATGACACAAGCGTGATGAAAATACCTCCTCGGCGTTGTAGGGGTGGGAAAATACTGTGGCTGGGAACGGGCAATCAGCTTTAAATAACACTGCGCTGCGTGAGAGATGCTGATTTCGAAACGAGCAGAGCAATGAGTTCATGTTAACGGCAATCATTCAGGGCGCTGCCACAACTACGGTACTCGAGTGGAAAGGCATCGATATTTTCCATGGGTTTATGCTGAAAATCACCAGCGAACGTCTGGTTTTGCCACCACCGAGTCGGCGGCAGTTCAGGCGTACCATGTGGCTAAACACGAAGGGAAACCCGAACAGCAGAAGCCCTGTAGAACTTCAGAATAACTGGGTCCGAGCGAAATGATCTGTTTGGAGCTCACCTCGATGCCGTTTGGACCGGCTCAAGCGCAGTTTAGTTTAACTTTCTTGTGGAATAGCATCGGCAGGTAAAGCAAGCTCTGCAGCCGTACAGGTTTGAAGAGCAGCCGATTCAACAGCCGTATGAATAAATAATGAAAGAAACCGAGATTATAAATTGCACTTCCTTATCGGAAGGGACTTGCCTCCTGATTCGTGATTATAAATGCGTTACAAACTTCGGGTCATTTACAAAATAATAGAACACTTTAAGATTACCCCTAGCTTTATGTAAATGTAATTTTAATATTCTGTCTTCATTAATTACCTAATCTTGGGAGCAAATAAACTACTGACACAATTCTGCAGCTATTTCGCCGGCAGGATTTCCTTTGAAGTCGGTGGCGGTTGTAAGAGGAAGCGGGTGACAGGGCTGAGCCTCACCGTCGCTTTCGGAAGACGAGAAACTTAAACAGTAGCTGAAAAAAACCAGACTTCGCACCAGCGCGGAGCCGCGCCGGCACTGCGAGATATTCATTAGCGCAAGGAAACGGGTGGCACGTTATTCCCACGGCTCGGCTCTTGTGCTCCGGTTTGCTCCCACCTCCACGCGGCATCGCCGTCGCCCCTCTGCTCTCAGCACGCCGCGCGGCCCCGGAGGTGACCCTGCAGGGCTCCGGGGGCCGGATTCCTGCCTGGCCTGCGTCCCCATCGCTGCGTACGCTCCAGTTAATTTTGGCAGTGGGGTCTGAGTACGGCTGTGCTCCAGGGAGCCACGTACCGCAGGTGAACGTAACCCACGGCCCGGACCACGAACGTCGCGGTGACAGCCCGGACCCGTGACGGCCAGGGAAGCCTACGCAGGCGCCCGCTCATAGCCCTGCTCGGCTTACCCTTCCCATTCCTATGTTAATACAGGCAAATTAGCCCTGGATGTTTTCCACCTTATTTTGAATTTTACCCAGCTATATGCATATAAATGCTTATATTAAAAGGAATTCATGAATAACTCATACTTAGTTTCTTTAGTGTAAAAAGAGCAAAATCAGTACATCAGATAGAAGGAGTAGAGTTCAAAATTACCATCTACAGCCCAATCAGCAGTAGGTCTGCTAATACTCCCCTTAGAGCTCATCAGCTGAGACAACAGATTTCAAAGTACGAATTCTGGCATTGCACAACCCCAGGGCTATTCATTACATTATACGGTTTCCCGTCTGTTTTATGAAAGGTAGAGATGTATATTACAGTAGTTTGCAGGCTATAATTTTCATTAATAATCTGATCCATGTCTTTAGATTATTTTAGTAATTACTTCACATAAAAAGACTACTGAGTATGATTACAAATATGTCTTTGTTTTGATTGTCTGCTTTGGTGGTGAATACCAGATGTCTGAAGTTCTTGACTTTGTTTAAAAATATAAATGATGTTCACTGCGGTTTCCAAATGCCTCGCTCTGACCCCAGGAGTATACAACTTAATAATACAACACTCTAATAAACTAATCTGCAAACTGTTCAAAGTTCAGAAATTAAACCTTATTTGCATACAAAAAATACATCAAAAGAACATTAAGGGCCAAATTCTGTTCTTTTGAAGATCTGCATGCACAACTTGCAAATTACCGCCGCTTTCCGTGTGGCGAGATGAGCAGGCAGGACCCGCGGCTCTGCCCTTCGCCTCCCGCTGCCGGGGCTGGCCGGGCTGGGCAGGGTCTCCCCGGAGCTGCTTGAGGCCAGGACTCCTCGCCGTTGCCTGTACCGAGCGCCAGGCCGCTTTGCCTTCCCCTTGCTCCCTTTTTGCATCCCGGACACAAACAATTTGACCATTCCTACTTGGGAAGACGCGTGCGGCTGCCGTAATAACATAGCGTTACAGAAGGGATATACCACGAGTGACCACGCGGCCGGCCAAGAGCTGCTCCACTACGCAACTGGTTGGCACTACCATGCAACTCAACTCCCGGCAGCCTACGTAGCCTAGCAGCGCGGACGGCTATGGCAGGTCGCACCGCCCTTCTCCCCGCCTGCTGCTGAGCTGCCGGCATCGTGGGGCTGTTGCTCTCCTTGCAGTGGCCTGGCTGGAGAAGACGGAGGGTGGCTCACCGGGCAGGTTCATGCTCAGGCTGATCTCCCGGCGCAAGGCCGGTGGTACACAACAAGTAACTCATCATTGCCACCACAGGAAGGAGCTCAAGCACCGCTCGTGGAGCATCGCTCTCCCTACTACCTGGGCTCTCCTGTGCACGTACAGCTCTATTTTCTCTACTCTGTTTTAGTTCTTCTCCCGAGCACCGCCTCTCCGCAGTTCAAACACTGCCCATGGCTGAGGGTCCTCGAGGAAGCCGGTGGGTTCCCGCTGAGCTCTGTCCTCTCCTCTCTCCAGCGAGGGGAAGCGACGGGGCCGCATCTCAGGACTGCTGGGGAGGAACCCTGGTTTGGATGAGCCTTGTTTCTGCTGGAAACCAGCCCTGCCTGATGCTGGCAGAGCTGCCTACAAGTATCTCACTGTATCTCACTTCCAGGAGCGGGCGATTTGCAATTCTGAAAAGGGTTCAAAGAAGACGTTATGTTCTGTTTTATCTAGAGGGAAAGCGCAGAGTGTAACCTTTGCAGGGTGCTGTCGGCTGCAACAAAAGATAGGCTCAAATATTGATCAGCCCTTCATAAAACCAGCGAGCGCTCCTGACACCGGCCTCCTTCAACACCTGGTGAAATGCTGCACAGCCAGGTCCTTAGCAGGCAGCACCACCCCGCTGCTGGTGGGACCCTCACCTCTGCGTGGGAGCGGGAGCAGAGGACCAGCTGGAGAAGGCACGGCAGCGCCGGTGCAATCCGAAGGAGCTCTAACCCCACGCATCAGCGATAACCATGTGGCCATACCAATAACTCAACCGCCCACTCACCAGCACGAATATTCAAAGGCAAATGCCAGCGTCCCCCTCGCCCGGCACCCCCAGCACAGCCCCGGGGGTCCATGCCCAGGGCCCCCCACCCCAGTGGGGCAGACCCACGGCTGGGTGCCAGGTGAGCTGGCGTCGTCTTTTTTATTGTTGCTCCAAAACCCGTGATGCCCACCCAAACCCATCCCGGCACCAGCTCCAGCAGAAGAGCCTTCTCAGAAGCGCAGGAGCCTCGGTGGAAAACCATAGCAGTAAACCACTCATGTGGACAAATTAACAATCTCTGGGTGCTACAAAGGGGTCCCCCTGTGCTTCCCCCTCCCTGCCGCTCACTGTTTCCCATTTTGCCTTCTTTTGGGCAGAGAGGAGCGGGATGGTGCGTTAAGGGGGTTCCCACCAAGGGTGGGCACCGGGCAGGGGAGCGGATGCCAGGGCCGAGGCAGCGTCTCCGCTCCTCTGGACCCCTTAAATTCAGAGCTTTGAACATAAGGGCCTGTGCCACCAGGAAAAGCAGCCCAGAGCGACAGTGCTCCCGGTCCTGTATCCCAGGGAGATCCCACCGCTGCAGCCGTCCTAGCTACCCTTTCTTTTTTAAGAGCCGACGTTTCCAAACACGATAAACCAGCAAGGCAGTGAGGAGGCAGCAAATGCACATAAATTTGATGTCGGTGCATCGTTAGCAGGAATGAATAAATCCCAGGCCAGTGGCACTGCACCCCTCCTGGATGCGCAATTATGTGGGAGACGAGCACCTGAAGTAAAAAAACAACCAGAAAGCCGTCTGAGCTGATAATTTATGAATGGAGAGAGCATTTTGTGGGGAAGCTCTCCTGCTTCCCCAGCAGCAAAACCTCTGTCATTCCTGGATTTTCTTTCCACCTGTGTTTCCTCAATTTGATGCTGGCTTCCTCAGCCAGGCAGCAGCAGCCGGCTGATTACAAGTCGGGAACGACAGCGCGCGTCTCTCCTTGCCAGGAATTAAGTCCGCAGAGTTTCAACATTTTTTCCAACGAGCTGCATATAAATATTCAGCAGAACGTGCGAGGGAATAAAATCTGCAACGTCCCCCTCCTGGTGGGGCTGGTGGCAAAGGTGGAGCTGAGCATCGCTGCTCTCCCGCCCGGCGACGGAAGGGTTTCCAGCCGCTCGCACTGACGCACAGCCGGTGCAGGGTACTGTCCTCTCACAGTTTACGTAATACGCTTATATTCAGGTTGCATTCCTTCTCCAGAGCTGATAAGAAATAAATTTAGAAAATGTACATCATATACGTCATGGGCTGGTCAGGACCACGCGAAAGCACAAATACCCGGGCTAAGGCTTAAAGTCCCTGGAACCTATTAAACCCGTTAGCCTGTACAAACCTGTCGAACCAAGAAATAAAAGCGCTCTGACGTGCCAAGGAAACTCGGGTGCTTAAAACTAACACTGTGCGGGCGCGGGGGGGACCGAGCCCAGCTTGGGCAGCTGCCCCAGCATCCCTGTTTGTCACAGCGGCCGCTGCCCCTGCAGCTCAGTGCCCTTCCCCGGCTCTCAGCAGAGCAAATGCTGGCAGTTACGGGTGTTCACATCCACAGGCTTGTCTCCACTGTGCTGGAAAACTCCAACACTGATCACTTGCGATTTTGGACTGCCTGGAAGTGCGGAAAGGTTTTCTTTAGCTTCACTAGTTCCCCTGAAATTGAGAAAATAATTGGAGTTTAAAAATAACGCTTCTTTCCTTTGCTCAGAAAAATATATACGTGCGAGAAGGCGATGCCTACTAATTCTGCAAAGCAAAGGGCGAGGGGTCGGTCGCGGTGGGGACCTGCGGCTGCAGAGCGGCACAGAGCCCCCCGACCCCTGCGCACATACCCATCGCTGGGTGACGTGAGCACCCCAAAAGGCTTCCCCAGAACTGACTGTGATTAGTTCAGCCTTACGTCCCACTGCCAAACCTATTTTAGCATCTTTTCTCAGGTACACGTCTCACAGAAAACACTGTCTGCAAGAAAATACACCGCTCCGTCCCTTTGCTGTGTGTCAGTCACCTCTGCTGCTGCAGCTTGACGCAATGAAGCGTGAAACATGCAACAGAAAAGGATTAAAAATAAAGCAGAGAAACAGTTTTTATGTAAAAATAGAATTTGAATAAAAGCATGTTCGCAAGATACATAAGCAGGTACTACGTAGTCTTTGGCAAAAAAAAAATCATCACCCGATTTGTTACGAAGAGAATTTTAGTTCCAGTACATCGCCAAAGGGGACAGACCTTTATTTAGGAAACTGAAAAAGTACAAATGCAAAGCAAGTTAAAAAAATCCATTACATAAATCAAGGTTTCTCACTTTTTGATTTAAATCATGATTAAAAGCAGTTACTTGACTCACTGATTTAAATCAATCCACACCATCTCTCTCAGATGATCTCAAGCAGTTAAATAAGAACAGAGGATATCATCAATAACCCATCTGCATCGCAGATGAGGAAGCGGCCCTGCGGGACTGCTTTTCCCCATTTTTCATGCCGTGGTCCCTAGATTTTCGAGGAGTGGCACAAGCCCAGAGGAAGCCACAAAAACGCAAGAGTTTGTACCTGCGACTCCGTTACAGGAGAAAGAAGTGGTGAGGGCTGACGCAGCCAGGGTGCATAAAAGCCTATAGGTTTGCGCTCCTTAGATAGCGCCTAAAGCATCCTTAAGTGACACAGGCACACATTATGTGTTCCACAAAAAGTATTTTTTCTGAGGATACTGCCCCTGCTTTGGAAAAATTCGCACACAAATAAGGGACAGGGATGGGGCCGATGCTCCCGAGGACGGTGAAAACCAGCGGGTCAGAAATCCCCCATCAGAGCCTCTCCCCGCTCCATCGGCTGCGGTCCTCAGCCACGCCGTGCAAACAGGGGCAGCACCGGGAGCTCCCCGGCAGCCGCCAACACGCAGCCATGGCGAACAGGTTCCTTTAAGGAGATGATAAACAGGAGCTTGGAAAAACCTGCATCTGAGGGAGAAGGAAGGGCAGAACAGCCAAGCAAGGGCGGTTGGGTGCGTGGGGCGAGCGCCAGGGCTTGGTCGGTGCCGGAGCCACCGTCGCAGGGCTGCTTGCTGTGGTTGGGCACATTCCCTTTAGGCTGCGGTTCCCAAGTTGTCTAATTGTCCTTGATGTATCTTCTCTCCCCCAGGAATGCCATCCAGACCTAGCAGCTCCAGATGTCTGAATATTATGCAGGAAGCCGGTAAACAAATTCCTCCTATTTTTCCTGCTAGCAATTAGAAAGGTAGGAAGAGCACATTGCTTAACAGGCAAGGAATCCACCAAAGATATTTCATATGCATTTATAGCCGCTTAATATCTCTGGAATAGGTGATAAACACCGAATATTGTAAGCCTCTTAGATTACCCCTTGTTGCTACAAAATCAGGCTTCGTGAAAAAGTAAAAATAAGGGAAAAAAGCAAGAGTTGAAATAGGAGTTAAAGTTGGGACAAACTCGTGATTACAACTGCTTTGAGTAACCATCAATCGCTAAGGTATCAGAGCAGCTCTGCCACCTCCCCTAAAACAGCCGTTTCAAGTAGTTTCAACTTTTTCACCCAACTTTAGCTGCAGAGTAAGTCCCTGCCTAGTTCCCGCGCCTTCCCTCCCCATTAATTTCTTTGCATGCTTGAGCAATCCTGCCCTAGCAGGAGGGACGGCTTAGGTGGCTTCAGGAGTCTTTTCCAGCATTAATTGTTATGATTTTAGAGCCCCACGGGGTGAAGACTTTGAAAAGGAGAATTTGTTCCGAAGGTTGGGAGGAAAATGAAAAAAATCCAGCTCTGCAGCCGTGCGCAGTGCCTGCACTGAGATGGTGCCAGGAAACCCGCACTCCGGGTCTCTGTGCCAGGAAAGAGAATTAAATCGTTCCAGCTCACGGACCGAAGGCACGGCGCTCACGGAAAGCACAAGCCACGCATCCGCATGCTTGAAGCTTACAAGTTGCAGAAGTTCGGGAGCAACTGAATAAATAACCAGAATTTCACAGGTGATCTGCAGAAGAACCTGCTCTGGCTCGGTGTTTGCTATGAAAAAGAGCTTTATTTGGCCCAGCCTGGCTGCCCTAGGGCTATCAGCACCGTGGCTTTGGGAGAGCTATGTTCATCTCTCAAACCAAGGACTGAGCCGAGATTTCTTTTTGATGCTCAGAAAAAAAAAAAATTGTATCATTTTGATAAATATATAGCTGTCCCAGAGTTGATTTATAATCTTTTTAGGCTGTTTTTTGGTCTTATGACAGACACAAGAGATGTATTGTAGAATCATAGAATCATTAAGGTTGGAAAAGACCCCTGGGATCATCTAGTCCAACTGTCACCCCAACACCACCACGCCTACTAGACCATGCCCCCAAGTGCCACATCTACGTGTTTTTTGAACTCCTCCAGGTATGGCGACTCCACCACCTCTCTGGACAGCCTGTTCCAGTGCTTGACCACTCTTTCAGTAAAGAATTTTTTCCTATTATCCAATCTAAACCTCATCTATTGCCCCGAAGTAGTGGGAAAACCTAGAATGAGAAAGAGGCAGCTCCTCCTTTCCACCTTCGGGGCACTTGGCACCTCAATGGCCATCTGGTACCAGTGCACCTCTCTGAGCATCACCCTTCCACAGGCACCGGCTCTCGGGTCACTTGGCTTGTTCCCTGTCCCATCACGGTGCATCAGTGAGCACTGGCCAACCTGCCTTTGCTCAAGTCCCTCTGATCTGCTGTCCATCCCTGGCCACAGGTGCACCCGTGCAGGCACCACACGCATACCTGCTTGCGTGAGCACCCCAGCACCCCGACTCTGCCCAGCCCTCGCTCCCCAAGAAACCCCGTGCCCCAGGAGCTGCAGAGGGGCTGCAGGCACCGCGTGACCCTTGCTGACCACCACTGCCAAGGACACGGCGGTGGTGGCCATCACCCTCATCACTCCAGCCCAGCTGACGGTCTAGCAATGTTGACCCCAAAGTGAATCTGAACTTCACGCTAAATTACATTGTGTCCCATTTTCATACAAAATGTGGTTGCGGTAGCTGCAAAGAAATTCTCCTTTGGGGCATTGCCCTGCCCAAGCAATGAGCTGCCACCGCTACTGCAGACCACCTGCAAAAACCAAGGCAAGCAGGAACTGATGCTACAGTTTAATACTTCAGCTGTTTCCATTACATCTTTACTGATCTCTGTGACAGTTTAGCAATCTTCCACAAGTATCCCAGGCCCCAGGCAGCATTATGGAAAGTCGAGGATCGTGGCTGTAGTCCCCTAACTGCAGTGCAAAGGCAAGCACTGCATTTTACAAGGAGTCTTTTCATCCATTTTTTTTTTTTTTTCCCCTAAACAAACCAGCTGCTGAGGACCTAGGTTGCATTACTGACTGTCCACGTTTCCCTTCACCGGTGCTGCGAGCTGAGCAGAAAGCGTTTGGTACCACCACTGCTCAGGGAAAGGGTGCGGGAAACCTGACACGAGATCCTCACGTCTTTTCCAAGCCTTCTCAAATGAAGGTTTAAAATAGCAGCAGTGACACGATGATTGCGTTGTTAGTGACCACAGCAGCTTAACGAGTTGTCTCAAACCACGAACTGACTGAGAGGACCATGAGCATGAAGTTACTGTGCAAAATGTCTACATCAAGCAGCGTTTACAGGTGAGGCTCACGACCGCCCGCTCATCCACGCAGTGACCCCCAATGCCAGCTCCGCAAAGGATATTTAAAGATCCCTTTCAAACTCATTATTCCTAAGCAGAAATAAACCGCCAACATGCAAAATAAGTGCGTCCATTTGCTATTTTCATCGTCTCTTCCACTGTGCTTCATCTGGCTCAGGTGTATGTCGAGTATATACCTGTTGGAGGACTAAGATCATTCCTGCTTCTTACTGCGATGAAGGAATTAAATACAAAATCTTCTGTAGGAAGCAATTGTGAAGTGTGGAAGTTTCTAGTCAGGCAAATAAATTGGATTTAAGTATATTACAGTCATAATCTTTTTCTGCCTCTCTCCAGACAGCCTTTGTACATGGAGAAATGAGAATGTATTCTCAGACAAATCTTGACCTGAGGGAGAAGGCTGCGGGAATCTGGATTTTCAATAACATAAGACAATAAAGCTCAGACTTCTAACCTGCCGCAATATGGTAAAAGTATAAAGAGCTTAGCAACTAATAAAAGAAAAGGGTCTTCCAACTCATATTTGAAGATCTAGACCCCCAAAAGGACACTTCATAAAGATCATAATGGGTTAGTCAGTATCTAACAGATACCATGTACCTTGTTGACCAATTGTCTGACAGTTGTCTTCTGCAGGCCTGGATATTAATAAGCCTTGTGTTGATTTCCTTGGGGTATTTTGTCTTCGTAATTGTACATCTACTTGTTGTGACACTGCAGCTTGCTATATATTTATTTAATGCGATTCCTATAGCAAAAAAAAGAAATGTATGTATGCTATTGTTTTCCTTAGATGATATGCATACACTGCAAATTTCATCTCCCTCTAAGGTATAGTGAATCAAAGCCGTTACAGTGCGAGGGAGAGCACACGGTCTTGGGGCAAAGAGGAAATCCAGATGTGTTTTCCCCTCAGGTGTGAACATGTCTTACTCCTTGCATTACACAGGGAATATAAAGGGATTCAATTATCGCTGCATTTTTATTTCTAATAATAACAAAAACTTGTTCTGGAAGGTATTCCAGTTAAATAATATTTTGACAGATAATGCCAGTGTAAAGTAGCTGTCACTCAGGCAGCAAGATCAAGGGAAAATAGATGCATAAGGAAGATCACAGAGTGGCTTATGTAGTGAAAATGAAGCCTGTTAAAAACTCCTCTTGCTAACAAAACAAAGACTGTCTGCGGCTTGATCCTGCTCCCACCATTTTCCGTACAGTGACAGGATAAAATGCAAATATTTAGAGATTGCACGTTATATATAAATTGCAGTTTTCCACAGATTCTCAGAGACAGGCATATTTAAAAGTACTCTGTGTTTTCACAGTCATACCAGTCTTGGCCTAGCCACCATAAAACCTCCAGACAGAGGGAGGTAGGGCGGCTTCAAGCCTCTGCTGGTTTCTGCAGCCCTTGGCCAGGCGATCCTTCTCCCGCTGCACCGGGGACATCCAGGTCGTGGCGAGGACAACTTCGTCGGCTGTACGAGAGGCTGGTCTTTTGGATGCAAGTCTGAAAATACCACATTTGCCTATATGTCATCACCTTTATTCGCCCACCGAAACAAAACTCGGCCCCTGTTGGTTATTTGGCCCGGTCTCTTCTATCACTTGGAGCAATCCGCGCCCTTATTTTCAGCTAAATAGGAACTTCCTTCGTTGCACCCACCTTGCGCGTTTTCAGCTACATTCGCCCACAATTTTATCCTGTGAATAGGTATTTTCCCTTTGCTCCAAATCCTGCACGAAATTCCACACAAACGCTTATATCGCAACCATCTTTCCCCCACCAACTCACAGCACCCAAGCCCTGGCTGTGCTAATCCCAGCTCCCAGCCCCCACGAAGCCCCCGCGCAGCCTCGGAGCCGCCCCGGGGTCAGTCCCGCCTGCTACTGCTCCTCTCCTGAGGTTTTCCATGTCCTGCCTCAGATGTGGGATTCACCACAGACAAATGGGAGAGCACAGCAGAGGGAATCTGTGCTGGAAGAGATGTAGGAGAGTACTGCGGAGGACATTACAATTAAGAATATAATGATTTGTAACAGCATCAAAAGTTGGAGTAAAGCGTGATGTAAATAGCTGCGTGCTGCAAAGGGGCCCGCAGGTAACGGCCCTGCTCACAGGTTGCTCCATACCTGATCCTGGCACATCAACAGGATAAGAAAAATTGTGGGAAACGAGAGGAGTAGCACAGATCTATTTAGAGGTGCTTGTGTAGGGGGTAGATTAAATTGCAGCTAATTACAATTTTTAAGAATAAGCCTCCAAACTTTCTATACAAGTTCTGAAAGAGCTCATTGAAGACTATTAACTCTATTTAAAAGCTATTCAGCTTTTAAAAAAACCCCAGATTTTGGTTTTTTTTTCAGAGCTGAACTTCTGCTGGAAAGCGAGCACAAAGCTTAAATACGGGATTAAGAAAGAAGATGCACACGCACGCGTTCAGGAGAGTCACTGCGGTTGTGCCCGGGAGCTCACGGGTCAGACATGGCAAATCCCTGCTCCTTCTCCCAAAACAGCCCCTCTGCCCAAGGGGGCCCATGGGTGCTGTGCCTGGGTGCCAGGGGAGGGATGCTGGGAGCAGCTGGGAGGGGGGCAGTCCAAGCCACAGGGGACAGCATGACACCCAGATGTCTTAACCCACCCAGGAGCAACACTTATCTTCAAAGTGTTTTAACCTAAAATTTCGAGGTTTTAGGTAAAATTTCAGCTGGGGAGGAAAAAACTGAAAGCAGTCAAAGTTTCCAGAAGGAAGAAATGAAGCAAGGAAAGCACCTGAGCCACCACCTCCATATTGCTCCAGTACCTTCCCCACCAGCAAGTGATGTGGGTAAAGGTACAAACATTTATGGGAGCAAAACAGGCCAGGAGATTGGGAGGGTTATTATAGGGTGCTGTGCTGCTGGGAAAGAGCTGAAAATTATGGGATAAGGCAAAGGAATGATCTCACTGGACAGTCCCTACAGTAACTGCTTCAGTACCAGGCAAGAGTCTCAAGATAAATGGGGAACGCTTCTTTTTAAATGGATTATTAATATGCAGCGGTCTAAAGCTCAAGTCCTTGTCAGTGCTTGAGGTAGGTTCAATAAGAATGCGTTTTTAAGATCGGTGATATTAGGAAATTCTCCTTTAAGCATTCAGTACCAGTGGCAGAAGCAGAGAAGGCAGAAGGATGCGCTGTCCCAGGAACCACAGCATGTGGCATCGGTCATCCGTGAGCCCGTTACTCATTCGTCTTTTTTTAAACCCTGGTACAGATTTACAAGATAAGACAAGTGTAACTGAAGTTAACGAGCATCTAATTTTATCCTTTGTTTTGCCTGGTAAACATTAACTTACAAAGTCATAGCTGAGAGCTGCAGCTACACTTGGGAAGGCAATAATAGAATTATTTACTACAGAGTGTACTGTATTTTAGTAATTTTGCAGTGGCTTTATGAAACTGTCACTGAAAAGTTTGGTTTCATTCCCCCTCTTTACCTGAGGTTCTTTAAATAAGTTTCCATAAATACATTTCTCCAAACAAACAATAAATGGGTTTTACTTTCCCCCAACTCCTTAAAATAGTCCAAAATCCATTTAGTACTAACGCTGTGGCCGTCTGATTCCTGTGAGAGATCTCACGATAACGTCAAAATAGAGCAGCCCTGATGGTGACATTTACTACAGAAATAAAAAAAGTACAAAATGCAAATCACCCATCCAGAACTTTGTAACTTTTACTCCAGGCTTCCCTTTTCAGGCACCAGCAGAAAGAATATAGATTTTTGCACTGGAATTTTTGTTGCTTGCTTGCTTATGGGTACACTTCATATCCGAGAAGGAACTAGAAGAGCTGGAGAATGGATTCCTTCCATCTAACATGGAAGTTATCGCAACAGCACCTGACCACTGCCAGGACGAGCTCCCAGCCCCAGGCAGGTTGTTGATCCCATTTCAGAGCCAGTTATTGTTCAGACAAACACTTGGGTTGTAAGTGTGCTCATTCTGTCACCGGAGTACGTGCACATGGAGCTGCTCATCCTCCATCCTCAGCACGCAGCAGGGCTTGGGCATCCTGCTGGAGCACAGGGACCTTCCTGCACGTGCCCCGTGAGACACAGCAGAGTCCCAGGGCTGGACCCGCTCCCGTCACAGTCTTATACCTGTCCTGCCTTGGAGAGAACCTGGAAGAAAACACCCTACTCGGAGGATTCTTTTTAGTATCTGTGTTGCAAGTGTTATGTACCTTGATGTCTTATCAGCAGTCCCTAACGCAGGCTCTGCAGGTCTGTCCCCCAAAAAAACAGATCCCACGCTCCTTACAATACTTTTGTCGAGCACTGGAACAGGCTGCCCAGGGCAGTGGTGGAGTCCCCATCCCTGGAGGTATTTAAAAGCCGGGCAGACGAGGCGCTTAGGGACATGGTTTAGTGGTGGACAGGGACGGTTGGACTCGATGATCTTAAAGGTCTTTTCCAACCAAATGATTCTGTGATTCCTGCCAGGGAGCCGCTGGAGGAGACGTGCGATGGCCCAAGAGCAGCCACCGCACCGTGGGAAGCAGGGCTGTGCATGCATGGGCTTTCAAGCAAAACTATGATGAAGCATGAATTTTAACGCCACAAATATGCAGAATATCGTTCGTTTCCCAGCACAAGAATTTCACCCGTGGAGCCCAGGATGGGATCATACCTCATGTGACTGAACTAGAGGGAATTTGGGGAAAGTCCTAAATCCTGATCACCTCAAACCCACCAGCAACTTCATCCAAGACATAATTGATTGAATTTGGTGTGCCACAAAACTCTGAGTGCTGCAGGCTGAAGCACAGGCATAGACAAGCATGTGTCAATGCCCCAATGAATACTGTATTTCAAGCAACACATTTCAGCAGGAGTGCTGGTTCCTGCACGCTGCTCACCATGTCTTACAGTGTTTCATTGATCTACAACTTTGACATGTATATTTTCAAGCTGATATTTAACTTTGGTGATCAAACCCAGTATTTGCTGGCTGGCTCTGATTATATGACACCAGACCAAGGTACCACGATGGGAAGCGGGCAGTCTTATCTCCTTTTCCTTCTGTATTTAATCACGAAAGGTGCAGCTAGTAACCAAATGCGAAGATTTGTGGTCCAGCAGCTAATAACACCCAGGCACTTGCTAGAGGAGGCAGAGTAAAACAGCCTAATGTGATCTTGCCATGTGGTAATTTTCCAGATAAATGGACAGTTGCTTCAGCAGCTCCACTGTTGAAGGTCAATGATCCATATAATACGGGCAATTACAGAAGTATTTCCATTGCAGACTCTGTGACAAATTTTTAGTGCAAGACAACAGATAAACTGTGGCAAAGGTACCAAGATGAGGGTACCAGACTTGAAACCCTGCACCCCAGCTCCTGCCTGATGTCTGCCAGGGGAACCAACTGTCCCTTCTCCCCGGCTCATCTGATCAAGTGTCCGTGCCCATCGTACTGCCCCCATTTCCTCTTATTTTGACATTTCTTAATCCTCTTTTAATACTGAGCCTAAATTACCAACTCATCGCTTTCACGCAGTCTGCTGTTTTCCTGCCTTCCAGTTCAAAGTTAAGCACTTGGCTATTTTATAAAGATTCTCTAGGGCCGAAGAAAAGAAAAAGTCAAATAAGGGAAAACTCCTCAGCAATTTGAAAACTTGGACTCCCGGCGGATACACAAACATAACCATTTCTAATTGCATTTCAAAGAAAAGGCAGAAGGCGTTCTCAGGGAGTATTGTACCGCTGATGCAGTTACAAACGCTACACACAGAGCTGGCTGAAATCACTGCTTACATGCTAACAGTTTATTCATTGGAAAGAAGATTCCGAGTGATACACGGATTGAAATAAATAATTGGTTTGTGTAATGAAGTGTGCACGAGGAAATAACCACTTGTACCGCAGCACAGATTGTTCCGGCGTTCCTTGCATCCTCAAGAAGCGCAGACGCTTGCTGTGCAGTATTACAACCTGCCACGAGAAAGTAATGCCAAAACCTCTGAAAGTATTTAAGAGCATGCCAGAGTCACTCCCCAGCAACGCCAACATTTCCTGCTCCCAGCTTGTAAAAGCAAAGAGGTTCTTGCAGTTCCAGCACCTGCTTATAAAGCGTCTACATGCAACAACAAAATGTAAAATATACAGGTGCCCTCTGTCATCCAAGCGCTGTAGAAGTTTAACGATAAACACATAAGACCCTGAAAGACTCTTGTGATTTCTGATGGGAATACATTAAACCTGTAGTAGTGCTTCCCTTGTGGATTGTACTTCTGTTTCAGTTTCAGTTTACTGCGGCTTTTACCCATCATGTAAGAGACAGACTGCCATTTCATTCCACCAAAATGAACAGGAAACATCAGTAAAGAGCAGCCTTAATGGTGGAGGAATTCACCGGGGACGGACTTTGGAGTTGTTCAAGGACCTATTTCAAAATTTAAGCAGATTTTGCTAAAAAGGAAAGAGAGAAGACAGACAGAGACTTGAAATGCTAGAATTTAACCTTCATGTAGGAAATGAAAAAAATGCATTCAGCGCTACCCCAGGCAGAAGCCGTCCCTCCCCTCCCCACGAGCAGGAGCACGAGCCCCATTTGCAGAAGCCAGGACGAAGAGACAAGCACCATCGCTTATGCAAATAAGTGACTTTGTATGAGATCAATTAGTGGAGGGATGCTTTTGGATATCTTGTGAGGACAGTGGTTCATTTATGAAATACCTATCAACAATCCACAGCCACATAAGGGCCGGGTGTGTCAGATGCCAGCAGATATTGCAGAATTAACCAAATCTTGCATTTCTGAAGGAGATCAGCAGGGATGGGGACAGGACAGCCCAAGCGCTGAGCCCCTCATCAGTCCTGCCCACCAGCACCAGATTTAAACATGCAGGAAAGAGCTTTCCATACTACACCACCCCAATTAAGAAATTAATGAGTTACCTAGCTGCCTTTGGAGAAGTATCACCATGTTGGGCTCCTGAGGCACTTCTGTAATATATGGTTAAATGTGATGTCTAATCCAGCAAAATAAGGAAGCTGGTTATTTGGCAAGGTTGTCATTGGGAGAGTCTGGTTTGAATAGAATTAAATGCCAATGTTTGTAACATTTTAAGAAATCGTTGATCTATTGTTGCTGTGCAGAGCAACTCCCGTGAGAAAATCCCACGCGTTTGCCCCAAACTTTTCTGGAAGATGCATCCCAGCCAATGACACGGGAAGGATAGATTTATTCTCTTTAACCCGAGCTGGGGTTACTAACAGGAGATAAGTAAGTGGCTTTTCCCTGTCCTGGGCAGCAGCTCGTCGGACACAGCAATACCCCTGCTATTACACAAAACAAGCTCCTTTCCGAAACCATCCCCCAGCCCTGTTTTCCCTTGTAAAAATTATGTAATTGCATGCTATCTCAGAAAATTGCATGAAAGTTGACTCTATTATGATTAATTGTCCCCACGGCTTCTTGTAAAATTTTCAAAGTTCCAGCTGGTCACACAGGGTTTAGTTTACAAAAGTGTTGCACATTATTAGATTTTTCTGATAAAGTGCGCTCTTTTGTGATTCAGAAAACCGCTTCTCCTCCAGACAACTGGCATCCTCTTTGTTATTCACCCCAGAGATCCGCCAGCCAAAATGGAGTGCACTCAGATGAAAAAAAAGGTATTCCCAATCAGACATGCAGATTAAGCATTACTTATGCAGTGTAAACAAAACATTACCAAAGTTTCAGCACAAGCTTTCCCTGTGACACACGCGGGCTGAATCACAGAATCATTTGGTTGGAAAAGACCTTTAAGATCATCGAGTCCAACCGTACCTGTCCACCACTAAACCATGTCCCTAAGCGCCTCGTCTGCCCGGCTTTTAAATCCCTCCAGGGATGGGGACTCCACCACTGCCCTGGGCAGCCTGTTCCAATCCTTGACAAACCTCTCCGTCAAGAAGTTTTTCCTAATATCCAATCTAAACCTCCCCTGGCACAACTTGAGGCCATTGCCTCTCATCCTGTCACTTGTTCCTTGGGAGAAGAGACCAACCCCCACCTCCCTGCACCCTCCTCTCAGGCAGTTGTGGAGGGCGATGAGGTCTCCCCTCAGCCTCCTCTTCTCCAGGCTGAACAACCCCAGCTCCCTCAGCCGATCCTCACAGCACTTGTGCTCCAGACCCTTCCCCAGCTTCGTTGCCCTTCTCTGGACACGCTCCAGCACCTCCATGTCCTTCTTGGAGTGAGGGGCCCAAAACTGAACACAGCACTCGAGGTGCAGCCTCACCAGTGCCCAGTACAGGGGCACCATCACTGCCCTGCTCCTGCTGGCCACACTATTCCTGATACAAGCCAGGATGCCGTTGGCCTTCTTGGCCACCTGGGCACACTGCTGGCTCATGTTCAGCCGGCTGTCAACCAACACCCCCAGGTCCCTCTCTGCCCAGCAGCTTTCCAGCCACTCATCCCCAAGCCTGTAGCGTTGCATGGGGTTGTTGTGACCAAAGTGCCCAACCCGGCACTTGGCCTTGTTGAACCTCATACAATTGGTCACAGCCCATTGGTCCAGCCTGTCCAGGTCCCTCTGTAGAGCCTTCCCACCCTGAAAGTACACATCGACTGTTTGGTTGGGGTTTGCTGCCCATCCTCTCACCCAGAGTGAGACAGCTCAACGCTGCAGCCACTGGTGCAGTCCCAGGGAAGGTCCTGACTCTCAATACTGCTCCAGTGATTTTTGTCACTTGTCATATTTGACTTCTGATAAACACTGATTGAGGAAGGCAGAACAGAGGGGATGCATCACTACCCACACCACTACCTTCTGCTCTCCTCTGTATACCCCAATCTTCATGCCACCACCCCTCAACCCAACACTGGGGAGGGCTGAGAAGAAACCTAGAGACACTCCCCAAGAAACAACACAACCAGAGATCTTTTCTACCTGTGCCACATCATTGTGGCAGTATGAAAAAGCAGGTGCCACAGCAGCTAATATGACATCCAAGAGAAGAAGCAATAGCGAGGAAGATGGACCAACGGGAATGCCAGAGGGCTGTACTCATCTCCGTTCTGCCAAACATAAGGGCCAGACTGAAAAATGTATTGAAATACAGGGTGCAAATCAGAAAGTAACTTTACTGAGAATGACAAGGAAGCAAGAAAATACACAAAAGTGTGTTTTGAGAACAGGAGCTGGTTCTGTTGGTCTACCAATATTGCAATTCTTCTGATTTCTCCATCACCACTATGTGTACGCATCCCTTACCACTAACCTGGGACACAAACAAAAATCCAAGCCCAGAAATGAAGCCACAACACAAGTACCTACAGTTTTCTGAAGGAACGACTGCACATGCAAACAGGAATGATCCGACTCATGTCCTCTCACATCAGAAACACGCTCGGGAAGGTCCCACACCAGCAGCTGGGCAGGAGCTAAGCTCAGCTGATGGGAAGAGTGATTCCTATGTGAGTAACTGGTCAGAAGAGCACGGGTGGAGGGGGTGGCAGATGCCAATGAAGTCCCAGGCAGACCTGCCTATGCCAACCTACCAAGCTGCGAAACTGAAAGCAGTTATTTCACAACATCAGAGCGACTGGCTGATAAAAACGGTAGTAAGTGTTGTGTTATACGCAAAGAGGAGGAAGACAGTCCTAACTTTATATTATAACCACGGTTTCTGACCTATTACCATTTACCAAAAAATCACTGTAATTCTATGAAGAATTCAGCTCTGTAGCAAATGGAGCTTTGAGGATTACAAGGAAATAAGTTGAAATGACAACAGAAAACACTGCAGTTGTGTAGAGCCAGGGTGTGCCTGCCCATTGAGCACCGCCTGCAACTCCAGTTCCCTCCAGTCTCAAAGTCAATATAAAAAAAGCCAGAAAAAAGTACAAAAATGGTAAAAACAAAAGGACTTTCATGGTTAGAGCAATTCAACAAGTTCAGGGGATGTTTCTTCAGGATGGAGAGTATGACAAGCATGAACAAGTCCAGCAAATCCATTTGGGGCTAGCACACTCAGAAACTTCCCAACTTATCACTGCAAACACCTCGCGTCTCACACAAGTGCCAGGATACTTCTCCACAGCAGTAGAAGAGTTTAAGGGTAAAAACTACGTGTGAGCCACTTTTTCCTCTGCCAAGAGGTATCACTGTCAAAGGCACAAGCATTTATTGGTGTCTAAACTTAGAGAACCACGGTTGTTCCTGAGGATGCTAATAAATAATCCAAGTCTCCTCATCTCCTGCTGCCCGTTTTCCCCTCACTTTGTATTATGCAAAACAGAAAAATATTATCATCCTTATAGCATCCTTCTTGAAAGGCATGCATTTCAAATATCATAAAGAAGTATTGTCATAATGAGGTTAATGACAATAGGGTTTCCAATATCAAAGAGCCAACATGCAGCTGCTTTATAGTATGGAGTGATATAGCACAGCGCTCCATAATGAGAGTAGAGAGTTTTTGGGTTACGCATTTTAATGAGTTTGTAATAAGCAAACTACTACGGAAGTGGTAATTTGCATTTCACAGCACTATTTAGATAGAATACTTTGTTAACACTCACTACATTGAAGCAGGAAAATTAGCCCAACTTCATAAGGATTTAGAGTCTGAACATGCACAGGCCACTGCGCGGAGCCGAAAGAAAAGTATTTGGTAATACGCACGGGGAAAAAAACACAAGGAGAGGAATGCAATACCTGTGCCTTTTTGACCTATAGAATAAGTAGAAATAACCACTGCGTGTTTCGTGCTGCATATGCCTCATTTGATGTCTCAATTTGCACCTTGCATTAGCGAAGCACATCAATGCTTCTTTTGAAAGAAAGATCTTCAATACTGAGCGCAAACTCATTCTGCCGTAGCTGCGTACCAGCACATGTAAAGGCTTGGTTTGTGCCCCAAACCTGGCAGCTGCCACTGACGCTGCCCGGCTCTGCGGTCTCAGACACTCGACTCCTTCCCCATCTCTCACAGCCTAGAGGTTAAAAGATAAAACACGCCCAGGGTACGTGGTGTGCATATAGCACCGTGCACCCCGTGCTCCGTGGAGCACCGTGCTGTGCTCATTACGGCTCATTCAATAAGAGATGTACCTTAAGAACAATGCATTCATCTATTAATGTTCCTTATGGGAGACATAATCAGCTTCATTAGAAGTCATTATTATGGTAAAACCCGGGAAAAAACATCATGTACAAGGAGGCAGCATGATCAATTAAAAACCTAGGATATGTGACTAATATTGACAGATGTTTACAGGAATCACCGCAGGAGGTCAGGCGCTCCGGTGGGGTGGCAGCTCCCGCAGGCACGGCCCACCCCATGCCCGCAGCATTCCCAGGGGCCGGCCAGACCCACCACGAAGCCAGACACAGCGAGGAGGGCACCTGCATTCACTAGAAGCGAGCAACACGAAACACAGGTGCAACCACCAGACAGGCACAAGCCAGCAAGCACAGCCACCAACACCCCACAGCAGCAGGAGATGCTGCGCTGTGCCCCGGGGCAGCCCCCATCCATGCACCCGAGCTCCCACCACTCCTGTTTGCACAGAGTTTTCACAGCAAACTGGGCAGAAAATATTGTCTGAAGCCAAAAAATTTACCATTTGAAGTTGAAAGCTACTAAACTTTCTGAACTGACAATCATTACCTTTTTTGTGGGGATTTTTTTTGGGGTGGGGTTTTTTTTTTTTTGCTTACTCAGAAAGCTCCCATCACTAACCAACGGTGTTTTTCACTGTCCTACCAGCCCCAATTTCTTATGAAAGAGCACAGAACAGGCAGATTGGGGTAGATGCATCTTTCCCAGGTCACAAAACTTCTACCAGTAAAGACCACACCAGCTCTGCTACCTGCCAGCAGAGATACCCAAGAGAGCAAGAGCAGCAATGGGGGAAGCCCCCCTGTAAGGGCCCTTCAAAGCCCCAGCACCAGGGCAGGGGTACAGCTCAAGCTGATGCCAGCAGCCCCTTGCAGGGTGCAGGATGCCTTTGGGTTGATGCCTTTACGATTTAGAGCAGTTTGCAGGCAGGGCTCCACACCAAACACAAGGCCAAGCTCTGGGGGCACCATCCCCTTTCTCAAGGCTAAGCATCCTCACCCATAAGGCCCAGGAAACTACAGCTTGTTCTTGGCAAGATGTTATTTTTAAGCCTTAACAATCACAGACTTGATCATCTTAAACAGTTTGGATCCGCTCTGCCATACACATTCACAGCTCAACAGCTGACGTGGTTTTGGGTACATATCTGGCACAATGAAACAAGAATGGGCTCGGGCAGGAATTCAGCTTGTGGTAGCCACTAAAAGCTTTTTCCATGACATATATCAGTGTAAAAGTTGAGAGCTGTTATTCAAGAGGACTAATACATCAGCTGCGTGAAGTCAATAGCATTGATTTTGGTAGGACCAGGGCTTCGCTCAGTTGCAAACAGTTGTTCCAGTAAGAGCCAGGTAACTGAGCACTCCAGGAGCCAACAGCTCCCAGGGAAGGCTTTCCCATGAGGAACCCAGTGGTGCCAAGACTACAGGGACAGGGAGAAGGTACTGAAGTGTTGTTCATTTTTAAGCACGCTATCTTTGACCTCCCAGGAATTTCCCCACAAGCTAACATCTAGGAAAAAAAAGGCACAGGAACCACAGAGACTCCTCAGTGCCCAGAAGTTTGGCAAACACCTACAGCTGGAAGAAAGGGCTATTAAAATGCATTCACTTGTAGCAGCTATTATTGATAATTTATTACTTAAGCAGAAATAAAGAAAACAAAGTACACAGTCATACTTAGTCTTCAGAAGGAAGGGAGTGCAACAGAAGCAGAGTCCGACAGCAGGCTCTGCAGCCAAGGGGCAGCTGCAGGGTCAGACCATCCCCTGCTGCCACACCAAGACCCAGCTCCACCTCCTACCTGCAGATCTTAATTGCTGCATAACCACCCTGAACCCACACCAACACTCGCAAGTGTGCAACGCAAGCCCACCACGCCGTGCACAGGTCCTGCTCAGCCCCAGGGCTGGCAGCTGCTCCTACCACCCCGAGCAGCTCTCAGCCATGGTGCAGCAGAAGGCTCCAGTTGTCGTTAAGGCTTCACAGAGCCCTTAGCTACATGATCAAATAAAGAGATACAGTAATTTACAGCAGTGCGCTATAATCTCTTTTAAATAAAGAATTATTGCTTCCTCCTTCAGCAAGGACTTCAGCGCGCTGGGCTGGCTCTTCCTTGAAGCACCGCGATATCTCGCTTGGGACTAAGCAGAAACACGTAAAAAGCAGAGGGTACGTTCAAGAAAATGCTTGAGAGGGGACGGTGCACCTGGGCACGTCGTGCAGATGCTCACCGCAGAGCGGTTTCCTCTGCCTTAAAACTTTTTCTATAAATCACATCACAACCCGGTGGGATCTTTGCTCTTGCAAAACATCCACCGAGTTCAGCAAGTCCTAGTGCGACTGCACCTGTAAAACAGCGCAGGGAAGACTGGCATTCCCATCGCTGGAAAAAAATAGCACTAAAAGTCAGAAAAGGGGAATACCAGCCACAGTACATGCTGAGGAGCTCCTGATGGCAAGCTGGAAATGTAACCTTTACAGCTTTGTCCCCAGCCTGCTATGCGTGGGTATTATCTGTCACTGCTGCCTTTTGTACAGGGCCAGTCATGGGCGCGAGGCAGCCGTGCTCGGCAGATCTGAGGAGCACTCGCTAAGCCCACTGTCCGCACAGGCTTAAAAATAGTCCAGGAGAACAACTGTTCCCTGCACGGCCGGGGTGGGGAGCGGAGGGGGAGAGCCACACGAGCGCAGGGCTTTTCTCCTGGTCAGCTAGAGCCGGCATGACGCTCGTGTGTGTGCTGCACACCCAACATCTCAGCTGTACGGCGTCCAAAAAGGACAGAACTAAGGCAAACACTTGCTGGTGCAGCCCCTGGTGCTGGGAGCAAGCCCTGCCTGGCACGCACGCAGCCTACAGCCTCCGTCCCCAGCAGCACCGCAAGCCCTGCAGCCAGCAGCTCAATTAAAGAGGTTTAAAACATTTCTCTGAAGAATTTGAGAGGAGGCCCCACAAACCGCCTTACAAGAAAATAACCAGTAGATGGCAGGCCTGCAAAGCCTGATAAGATCACACAAGTTCATTTTACTTCAGTGAGAAGAGACAGAATGATATTTTAAAGACAAATGTTTTTATACTTTAACTACCCTAACAGGATCTATTAGTACATCTGTAGAGATATTTTAAAGAGTTATGGCTGCAGGATTACAATTAGTGCACCAAACAACCCAGATCAGGAAGATCCATTCAAGTCAAAGCATTTCTCAAAACCAAATAAAGTAGAGCATCTAATAAAGTGCAGATAATTTCTCTACAGCAATATCCAGCTCATTTTAGGCATCAGCCAAGTCAATTTAGTACTACTGCCATCAACATGTTTGTTAGGTAGTAAAGACATATCAGAAGCACAAGCATGTACCAGTGCCTGCTTCCAGCCCGCACAGAAAATAAATATCCTATTCCTTCCTTGCGTTATTTTTCCCCAAGATGATAAATCCTGCATCTTGCCCAAATCACGCACCATCCTCACAGTTATGCACTACCGTGCAGTAGGGATCCCACCATAATGCTCACAATACAAAAATACCATTTTTAAACTTATCAGGAATTTAAAAATATCAGCTTACATGAGGAATAATCTGAGCGACTCACTCTCAGTGGAGCAAACCTGGTGCTGAGCAGCACCAGGCCACGCTCCTGCGTGTCAGGGAGCGGGCAGGGAGGGACCCGTCCCACATCAGTGGTGGCCTGAGGACTCTGGGACACTTCTCTCCAGGATCTCTCTTGAATGTTTCAGGACAGAAAACATTCCACTGGCAGCTTCCCTCAGTGTACTTCTACATTTGCCTAATTTTAAGATCTTTATGGAACTCTTATTTTGAATTTAACGGCATTTAGAAGGCTACTTTTTGGTCAATAGAGTTGGGCTTTTTTATCAACTCATTTCATCTTAGCGTGGTGATTTATTTTACTTTACTATTGCTAACTTCTGAGCCAAAGCAGCTTCTTTCCTCTGTTTCCCAGCACACCCAAAGGATCTGCAGGAGAGGTTTGCTCGTGAGAGCCTGGCGGTGGAGGCTGCGACACCAGCGGTGTCCCAGACTGCTGTCGATCAGAGTGGCTTGGGGTATCTGCACTCCTGAGCACTGCCAAAAAAGAGCCATAATAGGTAGTTTGGTTTTCTTACAATGCCCAGAAAAGATATTTCTTGACTTTGGCCTCATCACCATGAAATTATAGCCCTAAGATTACATCCCTGAGGCATTCCAGCTGTAACGAGCAGATACCAATCTGCATTTGTGGACACAGACTAGAACAAAACCATTAAGAGCACTGTCATTAGACGGTCAGCTCCAAAGTGTTTGAGATGCTCTCCCCATAGCACGGCTCCAGGCATGGGCTCCTACAAACAACCCTTGTTAAGAAACTTCCCCCCCTCTTTTTTTTTTTTCTGCACTGAAGAGGAAAAAAGTAGCAGCAGTTTGCTTTCTGATTTCCCTGCTCCACTTGCCTTTTTTGTGTGTGTTAGGCCACGTTTAACCTCTGGATTTGGGCAATCTTTAAGTTTCCACAGTGGGTAAGAGTGATGGCACGGGCGGGTTTTTACCCCCTTTCCTGCAGAGCCCCTTCGGGAGGGCTGGCAGTGGGCAGCAGGGCTGCTCCGCATCATGGGGCACCAGCCAGAACCAGCCACCCAGAAATCCCCACTTGGCTTTGTAGCAACCCCCTCCCAGCTTTGTATCACCCTCAAAGCAGTAACTTGGAGCAAATTAATTAAAACATGGTACATTATTGTATGCACATGGGCTATTTTCCTCAGAGTACACAACATAAACCTGCACATGATCTCACCATCCAATATTAGTACTGGACAAGAGACTTTTCATGCTCTGATGCTTACTCTCAGGCACTCACATCAAGTTGTCCACCTCAACTGCTGCATGATCCCACAGGTGCTCTGCATGGTGAGGCACCCACCACTCCCAAAAGAAGGGTGTCCCCCACCCCTGAGCACCCAAAGGTTCAGGCTGCCCTTTGTAAGGGAATAGCTGAGCCATCACCAGCTTCAGCAAGGGGGTTTCACCACAAGGCTGGTGCATTTGAGCCATTCTGCCAAATTACACACCCAAAACAAATCCAAAAAGCAGAGTCCCTACACACACACAGTATCCTAAAGCTTAGAGATTACTGTGCTCTTAAAACGTCCCAGGTTGACACTCCAATGCTTCCCCAGTTTACTTACCATGAGGAATGCAGCAGACCCCCATCGTCCCACCAGAACAGGCAAACTCTTCTTGCCACCAGGACTGGATCAACTCACACACCCCGCTGCTGTGCACAAGGGAGAAACCACCACCAAGAGCAACCCTTGGCTGGTGCAATCCCAAGGAGCCCTAAGCATGTGGGAGCCACCCAATAAATCCTTGCTGTGATTATCGCACCCACCTGAGCAAACCCTTCCCCTCCTGATGAAGTGACCAGCAGCACCTGGCTCAGCACCTGGCTCAGCACGTGCAGCCCCAGCCTCCCTGCCCAGCCTCACCGGGAAGTGAAAGAACCAAAACCCTGGTTATTTCTAACCCACTCGACCCCTCCACGCCCAAGCAGTGCATGAGTTTTGGGGGAGCTCTACGAGTGCTGCAGAGCTGGGGACACATCGCCCCTTCCTATGCATGATGCTTCAATGTCAGTGCCGCAGCTGGGGAGCTGCTCCAGGACTGGCCACACACCGCTGGAGTTCACCGAATCTACAGACCAAAATCTCGTCCAGTGACAAAGGAGGAATTATTTGCCCAGCTCACTCCTAAAAATCCCCCAAAAAGGACCATTCTGCATGCACAAAACACCCACACTGCACTGCTGGAGTGACCCTGGTGCTGCTGGAAACGCGCTGGCCCCGGTGCGTGTGCTGGTACAGGCGACCCGCAGGCACGTGGTGACACCATTGTGCCCGCGGCTCGTGGCACACACGTGGCCGAGCCTGCACAGCCCCTCCGAAACACACCCAGCACACCAAACTCACCCACCGTTACAGACACGTCCACTTTTATCTGGGAAATCCCAGAGAGAATTATGGAAGTGCAATACTGGATGGAACCGCTGGAGCCACCACGGCGGGTTGCCCACAATCCCAGGCAGCCACGTAATTGATGTCTCGTTTAAAAGATTCCCAGGACGTCTCTGCAATGTGCTGCTGTAGACCATACACCCGTCCCCATGCCCCCTACAGCAAACTTCAGCCCGGTGGGAAAGAGGTGACCCGAGAGCTGTGTTTTGCTGCGGGCGTTAGAGGCTGAGCAGAGCACCAGCACCGCAGCCCCCGCCGTGCTGGGGACCGCTCAGTGAGGTCTGGCTGGGCTGGTGGCTCCTGGGACTGGGGACACGGGAGGTCAGGAGCTCTGGGTCCCAGCTTTGTCCTCGGGGCACTGAAGGGGTGCACGCAGAGTCATCTTTAATAAATATTACCACTTACAGAAATTTAAACTTTCCGATTGAATCATCGTTCCTTACGAGTTGGGACCTCATCTGTCCAAGCTCAGCCCGGCGCCGTTGGAGCTCACAGCAAGCAGCGAGCAGGACAGTTGATGCGCAGGGAGGCTCCGCACGCCAGAGCCTGTGGACAGAGCAGGGGTCAAACCCCCAAATTTGGCCCCATTCCGTCAGCTGGTGCAACTGTTGGTCACAGCCACTTCACCGCATCGCGGTTTCAGCCGCGCTCAGCCGTCGCCTCGGGCGCTCAGGCGTTTGGCAGCTCGTCTGGTTTGTGCTCGGATCCAAACGCCGCGACGAAGGCACTGAGCAGCAAATCCCACTGCCCGGGACAGTCAGGAGCACAAGGTCCAGGGCCTAACAGTGAAGGTTTGGTACATTTGTATAGAAAATAAGGAGAAAATCGCATCGGTAGGGGTAATTAATCACTGGAAAAAGCTTACCGGGAGTTGTTGTGCATTCCCTATTACCCACCTTTTTTTTTTAATCGATATTATATGTTGCGTCCATATTCAAAGAGGACTTCAGAGAAGCCCTGCGGGCTGTTTTATTCCAGGGATCAGGTCTGGTGGGCTCAACAATTCATAGAGGATCGCTGAAGCAGTCACGAGGCCTCTGGAAATCGCAGCTCCCAGGATTTAAGCATTAAAAGGAAGTGTGCTGTTATGTGTAACAAGTGATTATATGGCACTTAAACAGGAAATCAGATGCTTCTTATACTGCAGTATGTTAGGAAAAGAAACATGGTAATGGGCGAGGTGAGAGGTGGTTAATACTATAATGTTTCCCTGTACGCTACTGGTGGAACCATTCTGGAATATTGCATACAGTTCGTAGCATATACATACACGAAAATGTCTCTGAAATATATAACGCTTGCTGAAATGTTGCATGAGGGAGTAAAAGATCACTGTCTGCTACTGTCTGAAAGATGATAAATACCAAGCAAGAAGGCGGCTTTTTTCAGATGATCAAACTTGACATAATTGTGAATAGCGGGATTAGCGCGAGGTTCGGTGCTTTACTCAGATTTACAGATGCTGCAACCACCTGATTACAGGAGCCTCTCAGCTTTCAGTCGAAATAAATATGTAATTACTAGACCTTCCTGACTATTTGGGTTAGTTTGGAAACACAAGCTTTAAAGGAGAAATACCACAGGGCAGATAAAGAACATCTTGCAAGTCCTATTTTTTGTCCCTTTACTTGGAGTATCTGAGCTTGTCGAAGAAAGTTTTAAGGTGCTAAAAAAAAAAATAATGTAAGAAACGTGTGCTGCGGAGCTGTGTCTCAGGGGAAGCCATCGAAGCCCCATTGCCTGGGTCACTTGAACCTGGGCTGGACAAACCACTGGGCTTCGGTCTGACGAGGCAACCTGGCACAGGCAAAGGCTCTCGAAGTAATAAAATAAGATTTTTTTTCCCTCCCATGTCTATTATTCGTTTGCTAGTTTGGATTTATCAAGTCAAATAAAATTAAAAAAGAGCACGTAGCTACATGTGGGCTGTCAGTACCTTTCTCGGGAAAGGATGCCGATGCCGATGCCGATGCCGATGCCGACGCCGATGCTGCTTCATGCCCTGTCCCTGCGCTGGACCCCCTGCCACAGCTGGGGCTGAGCCGGGGTGCTGGGAGCAGCGGGGCCCCAGGCTGGGAGAGAAATGCACTGTCTCCCCTCAAAAGATATGTTTAACTGAAGCGGTGTGAGGGCAGCTGTAAAACCTGACAGGTTTACATCCACATTATGAAGACAGAACAGAAGAGTTCGTCATTGACTCTAATCAATTTTTCCCCTTTTTGTGCATTAAGAGTTGTAGATAAATTGCATCGCGGTGTTTTAAATTGCTGAACAGCTTCAGGTGAACTTTACAGGTGTCAGCTGGCATCTATAAACTGTCCAAGAGTCCTATAAAAGACTGTGGAACAAGAGCAAAATTAGGAGATAAATCTATCGCTTAAAAAAAAAAAGAAGCTAGGGAAGCATATTTTCAGTGTTACTTTTTAACAGAGCTCTGGAACGCAGAATTGCAGGTAGCAAAGACCTTCTGACGCTGCTCATATTCCAGGTGCACTAATGAATTAATTTAATTATCCCCCAAATTCTTGCCTTCTCGGATCCGTGATGTCATGATGGCCAGCTTCAGTTCTGTGCTGACATACTAGACCAGGGCATAAGGGGTTATTTTGAAAAACATGTATCTTACTTCATGTCTGAATTTCACAGCTATTACAGTAAAATAAAAGCAATAAATAATAAATAAGCTCTTACCTATATCTTCTATAATTTCTATTAATAAAAGAGCAGCTAAACACTTGTGCCTTATAAAAATTGAGCATCTGATTGTGAAGTAAATTCAGTCAGCAAAACACAACTTTTATTGGTAATGCAACAGAAGTAGGCAGATTGTAGATGTAATTCCACCCAAAACAAAGCAGACAAATAAAAACCACACTAAAATCTATTATTTAGTGGGTTCAAAACATATCTCGGCAGGTCTACGAGGTGTTGACGCCTGGGACCAGCCATTTTACCTTAAAAGAAACGAAGGCCTGCATCATTACATTTTAACTCGTTTCCTGCTTTATTTGCTGCTTGTGTTCAGCCAAAGTTCATTTTTCATAAAGCTGCTCAAACAGGAATACCAACCGTTTGCATAATTTATGCTAGAAAAGTACATAATCTGAATGGAAACAAATAGCCACTCGAACAGCAAGATACACCCAGGTGCGCTTTCTGCTTTGGGTTTCTGGCTGCAAAACGCAATCCCTGATCTGCCGTGGATTTGAACCTCGCACGTCCTTCTGGCAGGGGAAGCGATGAGGTGTCCAAGCCCCAGGATGTCCAAGCCCCAGGATGTCCAAGCCTCAGGGTGTCCAAGCCCCAGGATGTCCAAGCCCCAGGATGTCCAAGCCTCAGGGTGTCCAAGCCCCGGGATGTCCAAGCCCCGGGATGTCCAAGCCCCGTCGCTGGGACGCAGGGCACAGAGGGTGAATAGGAGGAAGGGGAAGAAACAATTTTTTTTCCAGTCCCACCATTTCTAAATCAGCTTTAGGTGGGCACAGGTAGGATCTGAACTCGCCAGCTCAGGGGTCCCAAAAGCTGCCTCCAGTTTCCCTTCTCGTACCAGGAGGTCACGAACGATTCTCCCTCACGGGCACCTCCCAGCATCCCGTTGGATATCAAGCTACCGCTGGCTGCAAGGCAGCATCTTGTATACACGATTACTCAGAAACATTCACAATATTTTTACCTTGTAACTTCTTCTTCACATACTTCATGTACGACTCAGAATGTGAGCTGAGTTACTCAACTAAGATGCAGGTTTGGAAATAACTGGTTTATATTTCTTATTCGTGTCCTTTGCTAGGACAAGAGCACAGTAAGTGCACATAATTGAAGCAGATAACTCCAACTTACTCTCCCTGTGAGCATATTGCCATGCACGTACATCTTGATTAGATAATTTTCCTTTTAAAAAGGAAGCATTTTCGTATCGTGGTGTCTAAGACAATTTCCAGCAGAGTCTGCTGGCGGAGTCCTCTGCTAGCAATATTTAAATTCACTATTCTCCTTGCTGTTGTTTATTTTTTTATAATGCTCACGTTTTCCTCCCTCATCCCACCTGTCTCCATCAGCAGGTCGCAAGACTCTTGCGCTAGCGAACAGGCCTGGAGGCAAACATTCCCTGTCGCTGCTATTTTTTGTTTGAATTCCTGATACACGGCGAGGAGCGGCTGCGTTTTCTGCACGCCTGACAGGCCTCTCTGGCTGTTGGTGAAGTTGCTGTGATTTTGGTTGGCGCGGTCCCCGGTGAGCGCCGCTGCCACATTTTCGCTTGAACTCGTGGCCAGGCGCTAGGTGACCTCCCGCCCCATGACCCCGCTTCCAGGAGGTCTCCGAGCTGGGGGATTCGAGGCGGTGCACAAAGACAGTTGCTTAAGGAAGGGGCCACCGCTTCAGTCAACGTCCTCTTACATCCCTGACACTTCCCACTAAAGTATTTAACCTCCAGCACTAGAGGAGATGACATTACTTTTTTTTATGGTTTGGAGAGTACGACCTTTTCTATCACCATACTTTACTTACTTGCCTTTCTGCGTGAAAAAAATAACTGGGAGAGGTTTCAGCACATAAAGAAAATGATTCTGTGATTACTAAAAACAGAGAGTCTTTATGCAAGGTTGTTAAAATTAACTCATGAGCTGAAAGTAATCCCCCTTTAAAGGAACGGCTTTGCTAATGCACTGGGTCTTGTACAAGGGGCCGGTGGGTCGTATCTGAAATGGGTGTTCATAAAGTCACTGCAAGCTGCGCCTTGCATTTGCACCCTTATGCTGGCGGCATATTGAGTCCTTGCACGGCGGAAAAGTGAAGCGGGACGTACTCTGAGGTGTAGGTGCACACGGATCGGGACCGTGCACTTGCAATCGCAGTCACTTCACTGGGAGCCTTATTGCTGACGTGGCGCAGGGGAACTTTGGTGCCCGAGTTCAGCCTCCCACGTACAAGATGGGTTCAGTGAGCTGCAAGTGTTTAATAGTGTATTTTACACGTGTTGAGACATGGTTGCAGCATGTCCACTTGAAAAAGAGCTGCAGATGCGTGCTGCCGTGAGGAATACCCTGATTTGGGAGCAGACAAGATGCCCCAGGCTGATGGAAAAGTGAAACTGCAAAGGTAACATGCTTATACCGTGGGGAAACGTCACCACCGGCTTCTGTAGCATCCCCGCAGCGCTGGAGTCGGGAGTTTGACTGCCTCAGCGCTGAAAGGAGCCATTCGAACACACTGAAGGCTGGAGGTGAGATTAAAGACGGAGGAATGAAAACTGCTGATAGAGAGTGCGGTGCGCTAAAAAGTGAGCTAAGAATAAAGAGATAAGGAGCACCAAGATGTTGTCACAGTTCTCCTCTAATAACTTAAGTAGCTGCTGTTAGACAGCAGTCCCAGAGCGCTGTAATTTAATCTAGGAGCGAAAGATGCCAAGAACGCATACGGTGTCAAAATAAAAGGGACCACTGCTAGCCCGCGAGCAGCCCTCCGACTCCGGCGAGGCTGCACCACATCCAGGTGGTCCAAAGCACTTAGAAAGAATACGATATCAGTGTTTCAAATACCTGACGCTGTTCAGTCACCTACTAGTTTGCATGCATGCTGTTGATTTAAAAGGCTGGGGCATAATCAAGCTTTCGTTTCTGAAGAGCACAACGAGGATGTGAAAAATATATGATCTTTTTAAATTTTAAAAGGCGGATTGGTAACGCTCCTCGCAACAGAAAGGAGAGTGGCACGATTAATTTTCAAGCCTTATGCACCACACAGCTCTTTTGTGGGCCGTAACAAAAGGCGGTGCTTCGTCCGGGGGTTTGAAGGTGAAGGTTTGAGGGAGAGCACGTGCCAGCCCCGCATCGGCTGCGCGGACAGACTGGCTGCCTTGGGAACGGCACGGGGCTGTCGAGGAATCTGCTTTATAAATATTTTGTGAACACCTATCTGTCTTAATAATACTGGCTCTGCCTCCGTGCAAAAAGTAGTTACTGTATAATGAAACCAAATTCACCACTATTTTTCAACAGAATGTTTCTTGGTTTATGGCAGGGTGATGGGTTGGGCAGAACCGGCAGGGCCCAGGCCTGGAAAGACCAGCTCTCCCTGTGTCTCTGCCTCCCGATATCATCCCTGCTGACTTCACACAGCCCACAGAGGCCTTTGCGAAGTTGCTGGTCAGGAACGCTTTTTAAAATTTGTGTATTTTTCAGTTTTCTAGGTGTCAGATGTATAAACATTCGTTCCCCATGAACTGAATTCTACCAATTGGTTATATCAGTATGTTGTAAAACAATTGATAACGTCCAGATCCTCCAGTTACCCCCATGGGACTTCCTACGGCCACCGTGTGGTGACTCCTGCTGGGGCACCAGGTCTCAGGTCCACCCTCCAAGCCCCAGGCCAGGCATGAAAAACCTTCCACGAAATTCTAAGCCAAAGCACCTCCACTGACTGCACCTGTAGCAGGGATGCATCAGGACACCGGAGAGCAGGACCAGTGCCGTGTTGCCTTTTCTAGGTTTAAACCCAACTTTAACCCCCCCAGCACACATCTGGACAGCTGTTTCCCAAGCGCTTACGCAGGTGTAAGCAGCAGCCAAGCTCATCCGTGGGCAAGCGCAGCAGAAACAACCCTGGGAGGTCCCCCCGTCCAGGAGCAGCTGAAAACTCTTCGATGGACACCGGTGCAAGGGGTAGCATTGGCCACGGCCGCCATGCCCGCACCCACCCCAGGCACGGGGTGACGTCCTCCAAACCCATGGGGACGGGCCCCTGCCCCGCCGCCTGCAGCCTCTCCCCTCTCCCGACTGCTAAAAGCGATCACTCTGTACGAATTAAAACCCAACCAGAAAATAGCTGCTGGCAGAACAAACCTAGAGGTGAACGTTACTTGAATTTATAACCAAGGTCAACACCGATAGGCTTATTTTTTATAAATGTAGCTCCATTCCTAAACTGCAGCTTCGCTTCACTGCAGGAATCTGCCTGACTTGGAAACTGCTACTTTTTCCCTAAATACCTTCACATCTTGTAACTGCACGTCGCTTACAAAGGTGCTGGATCCCTAGAAAGTATCCGCGGTAGCAGAGAGCTTGCTGAATGTCGCAGCGGCTATCCCCTCCTCGAAGACTAACCAATGCTGCAAGAGTTCCTGTGCTAAACTGGGAGAGGGAGGGGAGGAAGAGCAGAAATAAACAAAATAAAATTTCTTCTAGCCAGTAGCGTTCTTTGCAGGCTGCGTTGCCAGTACAGCCGCAGGCTGATTTCAAAAGCAAAGGTTAACGTAGCTAAGAAGTTCTTGAAAGCTAGTACCTGCCAACATCGCAGCCGGTATGGCACAGGGGTGCGAGCTGCGCGCATCCGTTCAGGCTGGAGTGGGTAAATTAAATCCGTTTAAAGAGTTTTAAAAGGTGCGACCAGCGTCTCTCCAGCAATTTCTCCCCTGCGTGTGACCGAAAGTTTTCGGAGCGGTGAGTTCACCCGCCCAGCACGGCCGGCGGCCGCAGCCCCGCAGGACGAACCGCTGCGCGCCGGCGGGGCTTCGCTCCGAGGACCGGCCGCCCCCCGCCCCCGGCCCCCGGGGC
>VYZW01024794.1:0-53020 GCA_013401315.1 Balaeniceps rex | reverse complement strand
TCCGCCACCGCCCGCCGCCGCCGGGGGCGCCCACCGGGGGGGAAGCGACGGAGGCGGCGGCGCCCAGGGGCGCGGCGCGGCTCGGTAGGGCGCGGTGCAGTGCGGTACGGTACGGCACGGCTCGGTATGGTGCGGTACAGTACGGTACCGCACAGCTCAGTACGGCACGGTACAGTGCGGTACAGTGCAGTACAGTGCGGTGCGGTGTGGCTTGGCACCGCACGGCATGGCACGGCTCAGCTCCGCTCAGCTCGGTACAGCTCGACTCAGCACGGCTCGGTACGGCAAGGCACAGCACAGCTCAGTATGGCACGGTACGGCACGGTACAGCACGGCACAGCTCGGTACAGCTCGGTATGGCACAACTCGGTATGGCACAGCTCGGTACAGCACGGCTCAGCACGGCACGGCTGGCAGGATGCAGGATCAGGGCACAGGGCTGGGTGCAGGGAGCGTAACTGGCTGCGGGGTGCAGGGTGCAGGGTGTGGTGTGCAGGGCACACGACAGGGTGGGTGCCAGTCACGGGGTGCAGGACACACAACGGGGTGCAGGGTGCAGGTCATGGGGTGCAGGGTGCATGAGCGCATGCAGGGTGCAGAAGGACGCAAGGCGCATGAGTTGCTGCAGGGTTCAGGGCGCATGGCTGGGTGCAGGGCACGTGAGGGGGTGCAGGGTGCAGTGCCGGGACGAGGGCTGGGGGCTGGGTGCAGGGTGCAGGGCGCTGCTGGGGGACACCCCCCCACGAGGGATGCGGTTACGGCTCCTGCTCCCTGAGAGCTCCGGTGTGGCCCCGGCACACGGCGCGGCCCCAGCCCAGAGGCGTGAAGTGCCTGGCTCCCCCGGAACCCACGTGCCACGCGTGGGGCGGGCAGGCGTAGGGACACGGTGGCCTCAGGGCCAGGGGGACATCGGGGGAAGCACGGCCACGAGCTCCCAGCTGCCTGTGAGGGCAGAGACCCTTCCCTGCCAGTGCCCACGGGAGCGCCTGCGACGAGGCGTCCGCCCGCCCGGCTCCACGCCTGCAGCAGCTGCAGGGGTGGTGGGAAGGGATGGGAGCGCCGGGGAGCTCGGCTCGGCTGGTCTGGGGAGCGGGCGGAGGGAAGGGGCCAGGCCGGGACAATAACACTCCCCGGGAGGAAAGGCCAGGAAGGAGAAGAGCTCTGGATGCTGCAGCGAGGTTTGGGCACAGCCAGGAGCAGCAGAAGGCAGCTGAAGGCACTGGGATGAGGAGCTGGAGTCCCTGGGGAGATGATGTCCCATGGGAGCATGGTGTGGGGGGACAGCATCCTGCAGCCACCAGAAAAGGCTGGCGTGGCACGGTGCCGATAGCGGGCTCATGCCCAGGCACCCAGGCCCGTGGGGCGGGCAGGACGGTCCTGGCAGAGCAGGAAGGACAGCCAGCGCGCAGTGAAAGGTCAGCTAGAGCAAATTAAAGCCCTTGTCATGATGAGTTTCCCATTTCCATGATGGAAGGAGCATAAAACGCCGTCTCAGCTCCATTAACCCATGAGCATAAACTGGGGCCAATCCCAGAGCCGTGCTGGCAGGGCTGGGAGAGGGACGGAGCCGGCACGTGGGTGCTTGTCCGTCCCGCGTGGCCAAAGAGCTGCCCCAGGGCCGGAGACCTCCAGCAAAGAGTCTGGGACGGTGCCTGCAGTGCCACGGAAGAGAAATGCCCTCCAATGCCCGTCCTGGAGAACCCGAGCAGTGTCGGGTCCATCTTTGGGGAAGGAAATGGGAGAACAGAGCTGGACGGCTGGGAAATGCAGCCCTGCGCGGCACCCTGGGGTTCGGGAAGGGGGAGGATACAGACAACCCAAAGTGTCCCTGCATCTCTGGGATTACTCAAACGCACCATCACCAGGGTGGGAGCGCGTTGCAGGGGGTCGGGAGCACAGCGCCGGCCTCGGCCCCGGCCCCGGCCCCGGCCAAACCCGCACGTCACAGGAGGGCTGCACGGCTCCGGACCACCCGGAGCAGCTCTTGGCTGCGACGCTGACGTCTGGGTCTGGCTTTCCGCGCCACCAAGTGAGATTTGAATGCAACGTTTACCCTGTAATCAGCCGGCTTCGGAGCCTGCTCGGGAAGCGACTTTAGAGGGAGGAAAGCTGTGCGTGCTGCCCGCCGCAACGGGTCCGCGCCGGGCTGAGCCGGCTGCCGGCTTTCCTGCACCGCACACACCTGCCAGCGCCTCCGGACACAGCCAGCGCGGCACCGTCGGGGATAGGAGCGGGGAGGACGTGCGGTGTTTGAAGGCGGCCATAACCCAACCTGCAGGATTAATGGGAATGCACTTGAATTATAAAGCACAAAGCCCTTTGCTTTGGGTAAAACGGTAATTAATATGAAATTGAGATGTAATTAAAAGCTACCATCTTGGAAAAAATCAAACAGCCAAGTGTGTATGCGCATAGGGGAAATATAATTAAAAATGAAAGAAATAGGGAAAAAAACAAATGAAGAGGTTGGGAAATGGTTGCAGAGCACTACGGGAGGGTTAGATTTCCCGGCTCCTTGCCACCCTCGGCATCGAAGCAGGACGTGCCCCAGCGAGACGGCCGCGGAGCCGGGCTGGAGGGCAGAGCCCTTCCCCAGCAGCCTGCAGCAGGGCTGCGTGCTGTGCGCCGTGTTGGTTTGCGGGTAATGCATCCACACGGGTTTCACCTGTTATATGCAAAAAATTTCCTTAAAAAGCCACAGGAACCTGTGATGAGCGCACAGAGCACCCGTGGAGGTGGACGCACCTATCCCAGTTTCCTTAGGCGCTCCAATAAACTGGAGGCCAGGAAAGGAGAGAGCTTTTTGCAAGGTAGCTCGCTCTGGATGCGTGCTGCGTGCTGGCCTCAGATGTGGCCAAGTTCGAGGAGCTTCCCGGCGTCGCTGCTTGGAGCGCAGCCCACGGCTCCGGGCAGCGATGCCGAGCTCTTGGCTGCGCCTCCTCATGCCCCCTCGGAGGGTTTCTCGTGGGTTTGGCCCTCGCAGTGATGGTTTACCCCTGGTTTTTCTTCTTTGGTCAAACCAGAGATGAGTCCCTGACTGTGCCTGGTAACGGGCCGCTCGCTGCTCCCAGACTTTCTGGTTCCCCAAAATGCCCCAGCCAGCCCCAAGTCAGCCGGGCCCCTGCCCTGAGACCGGCACTTCGGTCTCCCCGAAAGGGATGCCGAGCCCCAGGCTGCTGCATTCGCCGCTGCAGCCGTACGCACCGGTCTGGGGCAGGACCGGGTCTGTCGTGCAATGCAGGCACCGGGCTCCTGGGATGCAGACGCCGTACGAGCTCCCCAGTCTCGGCATGAATAAACACTGGGGCCCCCAGAAACCTGAGCTCCAGGCTGGACGGGCTGCCAGGGCCAGCCACGCCGGGTGATGCCTTTGCAGGAGCAGGAGCGCCCCGATCTGCGCTCCCGATGAAAGCAGTGGGGGTTGTGAGTGCCGGTGGCCAGCCCTGTCCTCAGCTGCAACCGAGGAGGACCCGAGACACGGCCGAGCCCGTTCCTGCCAGGCGAGCGTGGCTCCCGGGTGCGATGCTTGAATGGATCAGGCCGGATTCTGCGAAGCCGTCCGCCTCGCAGAGTCAGTTTTATTGCAAAGGTCTCTGGGGTTTCGCACTCCTCTTGTCCAGGGGCGAACAGCCAGGATGAGCCTTTCTCCGAACACGGGGAGTGAGCCCGCCGGCTTTCCTGCCCTTCTCCAGAGCCACCAGTCCCACGTTACTGGGCCTCTGGGCTGGCCCCTGCTCTCGGCGCAGCCGTACCTGGCCCTGCTGCCCGGCACAGCCAGGCTCTGCCAGATCTGCCCTGCTGCAGGAGGAGGTGAAGGCACTGCAAAGGCTCAGGGGCTGGAGAGGCAGAGAGATTGAATCACAGAGCGCTTGTTAAAGCTCCGTTTCCTTTCTAGAGTCTTTTTCATTAATATTTTAATTAAAACCAATTTTCTGAGCAGACTGCAATAACTCGGTGTACCCCACAGATAACACATTGAAGGATTAAATATAGCGAGCGCAGCTCTCTGCAGGCCGGTAAGCCAGCGAGGCCACGGAGGCCTGCCGGCAGTACAGAGACATTCACTGTTCCACTGCCACCCGTGGGCAACGGCGTCCCTGGCCCGGACAGACGCAGGGCTCTGCAACATGCGGGACACGGGGACCGGCCTGTCTGCAGGGAGCCGGGGACACTCAGGGAGAATGGGACAGGGGACGTCCCGGTGGCCCGGAGCCCCCACGTTCCTGGGACACGTCCCGGCGGCTGGAGCTCAGCTGAGCCCCCCGGGCTGCGTGGTGCAGACCTCAGAGCTCACAGACGAGGTGATCGCCCCTCACCTCCGGCCAAAATTACCCTGCCTGCCCCATCCCACGCTCTCCTCTTTTATCTCTTTGTACCTTCCTAAATAATCCCTTTTCTTCCTCCCTGCTTATCTCCAAGATGTTTGGAGGCAGGCCCTTCCCTTCCCTTCCCTTCCCTTCCCTTCCCTTCCCTTCCCTTCCCTTCCTTCTATTGCAGATGAGTCCTTCTGGCATCATAATCACATTAATTGCTGGCTCTACCCTCCGTCTCCCCTCAATTCCTCCATATGGCCCCCCAGCCTGATTCAGCTCCCACTCCCCTCACCCCTCGGAGCCTGTTCCTGCTGGCTGTGCCTTCCCGAGGACAACACGGAGGTGCTGCATCCCACAGTCCTGCTCCCACTTGTGTCCCCGCTCTCTCAGCTGTCACCGTGTCCTCCATTCCCCTGTGTAGGTCACCCCCACCATCTGTAAAACGAGCCCCCCGCAGATGTCCCCCCTGGCAGGGTTGCTGCAGGAGAGGTTTTGATTTGCTTCGCTGGCTCGGGGCTCTCCCAGCTCCCCAGCCAGCACTGGAGCTCACTGGGCCACCCGGGAGGCAGAGGGGACAAACGCTCCCCCTCTTTGACGTGCCCCTCCAAAACCTGGGGCTGCCACAAACTTGACGATGGCATCGGGGGTTTGAAGCGATTCAGAAATGTCATTCTGGAAAGGGTTTCACTCGCTGTCTCCAAGCTGAGATTCGGTGCTGTGGTGACTTTCCGCAGCCTTCCCGGCAGGGTGGTGGCAGGAGGAGAGGCACGCTGGCTGCGGGAGCCCATCGCACTGCCAGAGCCGGAGCCGGAGCCTCCCGCGGGAAGGGTTTTCTCCGGCTCTGGGCAGCGAGTGCTGCTGACTCACCCGCTCCGGAGGCCAGCACTGCAATAAAAACATCCCACAGCCAGTTCCAGCACAGCGCTTTCAACGTCTGCGAACAGAAGGTAGCCTCTCGACGGTGAATCCCCCGGGGTTGTTCACCTGCCCGAACGCTGCCATCCTCCTCGTAAGGAATCACCGCCTCCTGCTCCGAACCCTCTGCAGGGCATGCTAACAGCAGCTAACCAGCAGCAGTTAATCTCCAGGAAGGATCAGACAAGAGGCAACCAGGGAAAATCCCTGTGGGTATTCCACGCTGCTCCCTCCAAAACCTTTATTGACCCCAGCGACGCCCGGCTGTGTGCGGCTGGTGATTTCTCCCCGTGGGACTTTCAGCCTCCTCTTGTCCCCTTCCCTGGGCGGTACAAGGGGCACGCAGCGCCCTGTGCTGCAAGAGGCCGGCTTCACCGTGGGAGCCGTCTGCGAGGAGACTGCGGCCGGGAGCGGGGAAACGCTGCGGCTGTCAGAGCCGGGCGCCAGAGCCGGTCGCAGGGACGCTGCACTGGGATGAGGCCCGAGAGATGGTGGATGTCCTGGAGCGGGGGATGGCTGCCACCCGCCCTCATGGCCCCAGCCTGCCTGGTTTGTGGGGGTCTGTCCCCGCTGTGCTGAGCCCCCACAGCCGCCCAGGTGGGCGCCTTCCCCTCAGGGCCTGTCAGGGGGAAGCCCTTCTCCTGGCGGCCATGTCCTGGCTGCGGCCTGTGCCACCCACCCCTGTCCCACGCACACTGCCGCAAACAGCCTTTGTGGAGCGTGTCCCCCTCTTTCCGTGCCCTACCCCAGCGTGCCCCCCCCCCATCCCACCTCACGAGTGGGATCTCGTCCCCTCCCGCCCCACCGCCCCGTACGGCGGCTGCCGGCCCTCCCCGATCCACACCGGCCGCCCTCCCCAACATGGCAGCCCCCGCCTCCGCCACTACCAAGATGGCGGAAGGATGGGCGGGGCCACGCCGCGCTTCCAGCCAATGGGCGGAGGCAGCCTCCCCCGGCGGGCAGCCAATGGCGGCGCAGGGCGGGCGGGTTTGTTTGGCGGGAAGCGGGCGGGGGCCGCCGTGATGGCGGGCCCGGGCGGGAGGACATGGCGGGACCTGCTGGGTAGGTCCGGGCTGAGGCGGCGCCGGGGCTCCTCTGAGTGAGCTCTTGGCCTGGCGCTTCTTGCAGGGACAGCGGAGGGGAAGGGAGGGGTGAACGTCCCCTCTCTGCCCTCATACACCCCCCTCCTCCAGCCTGCGTGGTGCTCTGGCCTCCTGGCAGCCCCTTGCCTCAGCTCCTCCTCAGCCCTGCGGCCCCTGCTCCTCCCAGGAGCCCTCCACGAAGTCTGGTGGCCTTCCTGTGGCCCTGCCGCGGCTCATGTCCTGGGGTGGGGGTGTCAGGGCAGCACTTTGGTTGCTTTGGGCCCAGGGCCTTTGGAGGCTGATGGCTGACAGTGCCTGACAGGGCTTTGGCTGTGCTGGGCTGCTTGTGCTGGGCTGTGTCTGCAGAGCTGCCTGGAGCAAACCATGCAGAAACATCCTGCGCTGCTCCTGCCACGCTGCCGGCTAACGAGGGCCTGACCGGGGCTGTCTTCGCCCCGTCAGCGAGGTGTGCTGTAGCAGCAGAGAGAGGGAGGTGTCCTCAGGGGGGCTGTTGGAGCAAGCTGTGGTTATAAAAGAAATCCAAACTTCTCAGCAGGGAGAGCCAGGAAACGAAAAAGCACCTTTGGGAGCGGAGCAGAGCTCCGGGAAGCGGCTCTGCGCCTTCTGGATCACCATCAGAACCTCAATGACCTCCTCCTGGAGGTAGGAGCGGGACGGTTTGGGGTGTAGTGCTCAGGCTGGGGAGATCCCGGCTGGAGGTGGGTCCCACCAGGGTCCTTCCCAGGGCAACTGTAGAATGAATGTCCCAGGAATATGGTTTTCATGATAAGTGAAAAGGAAAAAAAAAAACCCAGCACTGTAGGAGTAACCTGAAGTTTAGAGGTTAGTGTTGCAGAAATGAGTTTTTTTTTTTTCCTTTATTCCTCTATGTTTTATTGTTGCAGACTAAAAATGGTTAAGCGTTATTTGGATTTGGGACAAAGGGAAATCCAGCACCTTTTTCTTGGGGTCAGAGCTGGCTTCTTGTGAATACAGGAAAAAAAATCAGGAGAGTCTATTGGGTTTTCTCTGAATTTCCAACCATTTCTGACTAATGTGACTATTTTGATGAAAACCTGTGTCACAGACACTTGAGCCAACATTGTGACATGTCCATGTTCTACCTTCTCCTCATGTACTGGAGAGAGCTTTTGATTTTGCTAACTTGAATAGACAATTCAAATACTTCCCACAGTTCAGCCACAAGGATGTTTCTTTCTGTACAGAATATTTGTCTTTATAAAAAGAAAAAAAAGGGATTTAACTAGAAAGGGATCCAACGTTTTGACGCGTTTCATCAAATATTCACGTCAGCGTGGCTTCACAGTTGGGACTTGAAAGACAGAAATTCTGTTCCTGGTGCTGCTGCTGATCTGTTGGGTGACTGGGGACAAGTAACTTTGACCTGTACCTTCTCTTCTCTGCATAAAATGAAGATAACTGTACTTATGTCTCTTGTGAAGTGACCTGAAATCTCTGGTTTACCACAACCATGTGGGAGCTTGGTGTTAATTTCATTTCAGTTGCTCCAGCCCCCGAGAATGCTGGGGCTGCTCAGTGTGCTTTAGAGGAAATAGGTTTGTAAATGTGTGTAATAGACATCTAAGACTGTTATGGCTTCATTTGGCTTCCAGGTGGAAGATTCAGTCACGCCAGGTGGACAGGGTGGTGTAGAGCACCAGGAAGTATCATCAGAATCGTTTATAGGTAAGCGAAAGACTATTGGAGACAGGTGTGGGAAAGAACACTTCTTTATGTCCTGAATTTCTGCCTGTTAAATGCAATCCCAGTTTTACTTCCTTTTCATTGTTCTGGTCTCCCATTTGGCTACTCATTTCTTACTTGTCTGGTGATGACATTGCTGGCGAGGACCGATTGTTAAATACTTTGATTATTTGAAAGTGTTACTGTGAACCCCACAAGACTAAAATACAAAAATCTGCTTAGCAAGGATATTCCACCTCTGCCCCTGGTTGTTCTGCCCCTGTTTTATGTACAGTAAAGGAATGATACACGGAAATAAAAATGATTTGCAACAAATGACATCTGTTGGGATTTCTGTCTTCATAGTCATGTGTTCAAACCCTTTTTTCCTCCCATGCTGTCAGCTTTCTGCTTTGTGTTTTTTTTTGTTTTTTTTTTTTTTCCCAGTCTCTGTTCTGCAGGAACAGGCCTCAAGATTGGGTGTACCCGCAGCAATCTTGGCAACCAAAAATGCTGTTACCAACATCGAGTGGATCTGCCAGGCTTCTGCAAGCCCCTCTCAAGTACCACTGCTCAACTTGGACCAGAGAGTAAGGGAAAAGGTTTATGTTTAGTTTATCAAGAAAACGCTATTGTTAGGTTTGACTTTAAACCCAGTTTATCTGTTCTGATAAAGTCACCCAAACACGTAGGACCTGAGTGGCCGATTACTCATTTATGTGTCCGACGTGCTCTCAGAAGTACGGCGTTCTTCTCCTATACAGGAAAGCGTCCGTTTTTGACAGCTTGGAAATGAAGTTTTTTGTCTGTTGCTGAAGAGCAGCGTTATGCAGGTCTCTCTAAGCAGATCCTGTGTTACCACCTCCGGTGTACCTCAGCCTTCCCTGGCATGGTTTGGTCTCTTATCCACGGTTCCATCTTTATCGATGGATAAAGCCATGGATAAAGTCTAGCCAGGTGTGGTGATGGCCATCCGTACAAGAGCTGTGCCGTGACTGCTGGCTCAAGTCACCTCTGAGGAGTTGCCAGGTGCCACTACTGTCAGCCCAGCTGCTTTTACTTCAGCCTTAAGATGAAAGATTTTGGCCTTTCCCGTGAATTCTTTCCACCATTCGAGCCTTAAAAAAGCAGGAAATAGGGAAAAGCAACAAATTGTTTTTCTAAGAATGTGTTATTTACAAAGGAAATTATTTCTGCTTCATTTCTGGGGTGATTCCAGGAGAGGTTGTCTTGCTTGCTTCAAACGGTCAAGGATTTGCTGGCGAACAATGTGTTCTGTCGCTCACTCTTCTGTCAAGAAGTGTGGAAAATGAAGGTAAGAACTCACGGAGGAATGTTGCCGTGTTACAGACCATTTAGACTTCATCTGTGGGATGTGGTAGCGTGTTTTCAACCCTGCTCTCCCGTGAAGGTCGGGGATAACTGTTAAATGGACTAGTGAAGTGCTGTGATTGCCGTTCAGTTTCCCTCGGTGGTTTTTTTGGTGACCTAGAGCAGTCTTGCCACTGCTCATCCCTCCTCTGGTTGACTGCAGTCACGAACTCCTCCTGAGAATGTGGTCTTTCTGACCTTTCAAAAGCATGAACTGAATTATAAATGTTGGGTTTTTTTTTTGTTTGTTTTGTTTCTTTTAAAGCAAGTTCACTGGGAGCTCCCTTGCCTCTGGAGCGGGATTTGCTTTTTTCGAAGAGGACTTAGTAGAGGTTTGGAAGTAGGTGAATTGTTAAAATTGTGTGGCTGTTTCTGCTGAGAAACTGCCAGAAAGGAGGGTTGGCAGCATCTTGGTTCAAACTGTTGCCTTTTGTACTGAGCAGGGCTGGTTCTCACTAGGAACCAGCTAGGAGGGGCACGGCAATACAGTGCCTGGAGTGCATGGTAATGGGTCTAAACTCATGTGAGGTGACACCGCAGTTAATAGAAGCTTTGGGGGGGTATCGTTTTCTTTCCTATTTAGCTTTGCTGCCTTACTGTTATCAATGAAATACGCTAATAACTCTGTCCATCAGTTGGTGCGTAGGTTTGCTGCCTGGGCTAAGCAATCCAGATCGATTAACCAGGCAGTGCCGAAGCTCCCCGCTGGCTGTGGGGCGGCACGGTCCCAGAAGTCCTTTATGTGCTTTGCCGGCAATATTCAGTGCGTCTTTGGCATTCTGGTTCTCCGCTCTGTTTATCTGTGAATGGAGATAAGCCTAAGTGAGTTCAGGCAGAAAATGGCTTGAGAGAAGTACGACAGCAGCTAACAGGTTGCATTGCTTCACAAATGTGTTGTCTTGATTTCATCTGGGTGGTTTGTTTTCTTATGGTTAAGTGGTGCTCTGAGTAGAGTTAAGGCCTTTTTGTGAGCGGGATGGTTTTGGTTGCTCGCTGCTCTGGTGGGAAAGAAGGAAGTGGCCGATCTGCCAGGATAAAGAGGCATGCTCTAGTCTCAAATATCCAATCCTGGGCTGAAAATAGAATCCTGTGTGTTTTGTAGGCTGATTAAAATCTCCTCGTTCTCAGGTAGACATGGAGATCAAGTGCTGCTGTGTAATTGAGATTGTAACAGTAAAGAATTAGGTTCTCAAAGACAAAGTATGTGGGCGAGCCTAGGGTCACGCCGAGAAGCAGCTGCTGCAGAAAGCTGGTGGGGCTTTTCTTCTGAATGGCTTGCGTGCCCAAGACTCCCAAGTACCTCTTCCTTCGCAAGATGTGAAGATTTTGTTTCTGGCTTGGAGCATTCCTGTGTGGAGGCTGGAATGAGCAGAAGTTGCTGCTGGACCTTTTTGTCTGCCATGTGCACCCTGGAATCCTGTTTTGCTGGCACAGGACACCCCCCAGGACACGCTGTTCCAGGCGGGAGCTGGAAGGGACATTGCAGGGAGGCACGAAGGGCGGCAGTTTCCTCCGCACAGAAGCGATGCCTCGTGCTGATTTTGCCGAGGCGAGCCTGGCGTTTAGGAGCAGGACTGCCCGAGCGGTGTTGGCTTTTCCTCTGCGTCAATCGGCCTCTGCCCATACAGTTGCAGTGTCTCTTTCTGTAGTCTCCTATTGGGAAATGGATTTGAGAGCAGCAAACTCGCTTCACAGAGACTAATAAACAGTTAATAGGCTAAGCCATAATTCTCGAATCTGTTTCTGGATCTGGATTAACAAGACTTGAAACTCAGTGGTGGTACCTGTTTTCTGGGATATCCGCTGCTCCTTTGAATATGCAGCATCAGCATTATTTCAGGGGGACAAAGATGGATATATTTATTACTTGACCATGAAAATGTAAAATGATGATGCATCTACAACCCTAAACCATTCAAAATTTGTAGGAAGGAAAAATCAAGTATAATCTTTCCTCATCTGGTTATTTCCTATGTTGTCGTTTTAAAAATTGAGTAAGGTCCGGATAGTTTGAATAAACGGAATTTAGTTTTATTTTTTATATATAGTTTACGTTAGCCAAATAGTAATGTTAACTGCAAAATGCAGACTAGGACCTAATTGTGCCATATCGTTAGGACCCTCCAGTGCTGGAAGCTGTGTGGCACCTGCACAGAGGCGATGTCGTTGGACTGGGAGAACTGCTGGAGAGGTGAGCAGAGGTTTACAGGTTTGCAGATGTATTTAATCTCTTAAAGCCTATTGAAATGTAATCGGGGATTAGTCATGAGTATTCTGGACTAAGAATATAGTCAGATGCTGGCAAGTGATCAGATTAGCAGGATTGAAGCAGTTACCCTGGGTTTGAGAGGTTACTCTGGGTTAATTAGCGCAGTTTGAGGTGCGGTGGCTGGTTGTCTGATGGCTGCTGCATCAGCTGCGAGGTGAAGAGAAGCGGTTGGGTGAGAACCGCCACGGCAGACCGTCCCTAGGTGATGCTTTATCTCCTGCTTTGTTTCACTGGCGCAGATGGCCCTGCGTGGGTGGTTACCACGCTGTGTGGGAAAGGGCTCAGTAACCCAGCTCCTTCAGTTTGTCTGGCCGTGCCGCCAGTTCTGCTTTGGAAACTCATTTAGCCTGTAAAAATTAGTGCCAGTCTTGTTGAGAAGTGTTGCTTTGCAGAAGCTGTGTGTTTCTGCCTTCACAAAACCTTACGCTTCAGTAAGGTTTGGCAGAGTTAATCTCCAGAGAACAGTTATTCTAAGAATTGATTAACTTCTTTTTTTTTTCCTAATACAGAACTAACAGCTAAAACCAGTTAGCCATTGTGAAGCTCAGGCTGTTTTCTTATGGTGTCAAAGGAACGTTACAGTGATCTTTTAGGCTGTTGATATTGGTTTAACTTGTCTGTTAATGGGATAGGAAAAAAGCCTTCAGTGCCCACTGTACCTCAAATTTAAGCAAACCAAAGAGATAGATTAAGAGCTTAAAATTTTTTTTAAGCATTTTTTATCCAAGTATCTTAGAAATCGGAACTAAAGTCTTTCTTCTAGCAGAACTTTTAAAATGGAACTACTTTAATGTCAGAGATGAGGAAATACTCGAACACACAGTTTGACACGTGTTTTTTCCTTTGGGTGTGTTTGTTGTGGGATCTTTTTAGAAAGCAAATAAAGCTCTTGCTGGTCCAAATTAAAGAAATGAAATGCCACATATAGGGCAGAGTCCTGCACAGATGCCTCTCTCCTGAGCCCAAGAAGATGGTGGGGCAAAAACCCAAGCATTACAAAAAGTAGGAGGGATTGAATCGCATGTGTTTTTGTTTGTTCTCAGCAATCCGGACGCCCCTGCTGTGGTGGAGTGGCTGTGCAGCGGCCTCTGCGGCCTCTGTGAGCAGGCGGAGGAGTCCCCCGGGGACGTGGAGCTCGCTGGGCACGTTCTCTCAGGCAAGGCACTCGGCCGGGCGCTGGTGGAGCGGGGCCTGGCTGCTGGTCCGCACAGCCTGCAGCAGGGGCTGTGCAACTCGGAAGCTTGGAGGTGTAAGAACAGAGGCCTCGCTTTGCCTTTTCCCACATCATTTTAGTGAAGGGAATGTATTTTTATATTTGGTGAATTTAGCAATTTTTTTTCCCTTAAAAGATAATTGGTGTGAGTTTGTATAGCCCTTTGAGTTATAGTATCACAAGAAAGTGTAGTTGCAAGGGCCAGGGATGATATATTGAGAGTGTGACACTCCTGCAAAGCGTATGAGATATTTTGGACCAGAAATATTTAACAGTTCCATTTCCCCCCTGTCATTTTCTATTCTTTATTTTGTGGTTTTGTTGAGGAAAAAAAAAAAAAAATCACAATTTGATTGGAGAGCTGTAGTCAGACCTTTGGACCACAGCAGTCGGTCAGGTACAAGCCATATGAGTTCTGTAGTGGTAATAGAGCATAAGACCTGTAAATTCTTTAGTCTTTACAATCCTTTAAGTTTCTGTGCTCCTTGCCATCCGTTGTTCCAGGTCCTTTTGCCTGGGAGTAATTTTATTCCAAGAAAATAAGTGATTCCTGCTGACTGCTGTATAGCGAATGAGGCTTTTCAGGCACTAGTTCTATTGGGAGACCGAGATGGGGAGGTGAAAGAGCAAGCGATCTGTACTGCAAGGGGATGCTGAAACACTAATTCCTTCTTGATTTGCAGACTTTGCGATCGTGTTTCTTCAGAATGGCTTTCAGCAAACTTCGGAGCTGGGAAGGAAGTTGGAATTCAAAAAAGTCCCCTATGTAAGGACAAAATGAACCTATTTACAAACGGTTATTTAAAAAAAGCAGTTCTGTGCCTTGCTGAGTATAAATAAATCACTTAGAGCAACAAAGAAAGGGTGGTCCAGATGCTGCAGTGGGTGAGGAGGAAATGGTGAAACCAGAACAAAGGTTTTTTTTAAACAGAGAATTTCTCTCAGGCGAGGTGTCCAGGGTTTTGTAAGCGTCCTTGGTTTCACCTTGATTGCTCTTTTTTCCATTTGAATGTGAGGCATGGAATCCTGGTAAGCTGGGAAATGCTCGCCCTGCTGCCTATTGTATCTGTTCTACCATAAAGCCCGAGGTAAAAGTTAAGCTTTAAATTAAGAGGGACAAAGCTCTTTCTTTGAGTCAATTTACTTTTTCTGCATATAACTGTAGCTCTTTTAAACTCTAAACCGTCTTAATTTGTCGATTTTGAACAGATCTGTCGGGCTGTCTTACAAAGAATGTTGACATGTAAGTGTTTTTGAGATTCGTAGCTTTGTGCAGTCACTGCTGTTTGCTAGACTTACTCTCCTTGTTCACTGCTAAATCTCTAAGGAGAAATCCTTTGCCTGGGATGCTTTTCCTCTCTTGTGCAGGATATTTCTGTCACTGATTTCATGCGCCTCTGTTTTCCCTTTCGCTCTTGTGAAGTAAGCGTCTTCTAACACTGCAGATAATTTCTTGCCTTTTATGCTAGTTCATTTTGATGCTCCCAGCTGCAACATCAGGTTGATATCTGAGCTGATTTTTAGCAAGTTTGATTGGAAGCAATCCAATCTGTTGTAGCACAGAGGTTAAGCTAGATTTTTTTTTTTCCTGCTTAGGAAATTAAACTTGGAATTTACAAAGTTATGTGCCAGTAAACTGTTCTGCTGGTTCGTGGTTTGGATTTGCAGACTGATGTTTTGTAAAACCTATTTTTTTTTTTAAATACTGAGCAAAAACATCTAATGTACATGTGTAGTCTTTAAATGGCCAGTCTTCAAGAACTGTCCCATGGACAAGGTGCCTGTTTTGGCCCGGGCACTCCTGATGCTGCCGCTGAGAGCTCAAGCGTAGTAGTGCCCGATTTGCATTGCCAATCCCGATGCGCAAAGACTAAAGACGCACGAGGGTTATTTTGCGTCTCATGTCACACGGTAAGTTGCTGCATCTGCTGTATGGAAGCGCTGGCTTACACCTCCTCACGTTCACTTACACCTCCTCACGTACCGTACGCCAGCGTATCGGTATAATCTGACTGCGCGGCTGCGGTTACTTTCCTGTCTCCTTAGTGACAAGCGCCTTAACCACTTTTCTTGCTGGCATGTTTCAGCAACGTGCTCAGTGCTGCTGCAGGGCTCAGTGCTTTTTGTCTGCTGTAAGATTACTGAAAACCAGGACACGACACCAGGACTGCTCCCTCCCTTCTGCGTCTCTCCCTGTGGGCTCTGCCAGCCCAATCCCTTACCCCATGTCTCGCTGGGAGTGTTGTCTGTAGACAGAGGTGCCTTACAGACCTTGTGGAGTGCTTTTAAAAAGGGAAAGCTGTAAGAGAAGCGCTTTATTATTTAATATGTATGAGTTCCATCTCAGGTGGCCCTTTAACAGTGTTGGTACTTGAAAAATAACCCTTATAAACACAGGACTAGTGGGATTTTGGAGGAAGAGAAGCAGGCTGCTGGCAGTCAGACAGGACGCTGCTAACCTGCTCTTCATTTGACCTTCACGTTTGTGCAGCCTGCAGTGCCACTGACTGACTTGCAGCCTGTGTGCCTGAAAATGTATTAAACGAGTTTTATGTAAGATATTTTTGTTAGTGTGTACTTTTGGGTCACCTTTGAGGGGTTTCACTTAACTAACCAGCTGCTCTGAAGAACATTAGGACTCTTTATGTAAAATAATTCACTGTTAATGAAGACCTTCGCAGGAGGAGGAGGACAGGCTGAGAGTAGCATGGGAGCACTGTGCTTCATAGTAATGATCTTGCTATATTGAACTTCTGTGCCCGAGGATAAGTAGACTTTATCTCCTTTTCTCTATTCTCCCCTACTTAACCTTAAAGTATTTCTCAGCAGGGGAGGAGACTATTACATATTAACGCTGTTCTGCCTTAGGAAAGGCATGTGAGGGACGTCTTCTGCCCCAGCTCAGTAAATTTCCTTTTCAGGGTGCTTCGCTGAATGATCCTAATAAAACAAACTCTTTTAACTGTTAAAAGAGGAGGCTTTTAAAGGTAGGATGGGACAAGAGACAGAAGAACCGCTGCTGCAGCAGGCCATATAGCGAAGAGTCTCTCAGTACGCAGGCCTTGAGTGGTGTAGGCTGATGGTCAAGGCAATGTGCTGTGCGAGCTGCCAACCTGTTTGACCTCTACCAGTCATTTTGGGGCAGATCTAGCTTCTGAAGGAATTTCTGCTAAGCAAACATAACATGAAGTCCCACTGTTGGTACAACCATGTGGCAGTTGCAGCAGCATGCTCTTTGTTTGGCGAGGGCGGTTTCCAGGGGTTGTTAATTCAAAGCCTGCTTGTGCAAATCCCTGCCTCCACACAGGCTTTTCTCTCCTGCAGCTTTGCAGCGTTCATGCTCGCAGATGCGCTGCACAGCTAGGATTGGGTTTGGAAATGAAATACTAATTTACATGCATTTTTAGATGGCTTAATTATTAGCACATTCATGGGAATGCTTTTAAATTGGTTCAAGGTTAGTGTTAATAGTTTTTGAGTCTGTGTCACTTTTGAAAAAATTTCGTAAGGTTTTAATGCTGCTGAATGGCCTCTACACATTTCCTTAATGGGGTCACCTTCTTAAGGGTGCACAAATTGCTTGTTCCAGTTAGTTCCTGTGTTGTTTAGTGTCACAGTTCCTTCCATTTCTCTCATCGCATTTTTGTGTCTCTGCTTTGGGGTACAGGGGTGCTTGATGCTGTTGGTAAAGAGAAGCAGGAAGATGTTTCCACGTTGCAAGCTATGAGGTTCTGGTAAGAAACGCTGTTCCCCTGAATAATGTCAGGAGGAGGATTTTATCCACTGTTACACTTGTTACTGAAATAGGGGGAATGTTCCCCACCCCGTGCTACTTATGTTTAGTATTCTCCTCTAATAAAATACATGCAAGCAAAAACGCACATAAAAAGATACGTGTCAGGTGTGAAAGGGTGTTCTGGCAGTGTTGGAACCAATCCTGGAGCACCCTCTTGGCATGTAGCGAGTTTCCACTGTCAAGTTTTCTCGCTCTGCTTCTGAGCAGAAACACCTGGAAGGTGCCGTCGATCTTCTCCAATTCCTGCTTCCAAACCCATTTTGTCTAACAACCTTGTGCATGTCAAGCCAGTCCTGTCCTCTGCAGGGACATTTACTCAAGTTTGTGAATCTGATAGCTGCATAATATTGAGTAACCGGTAGATTTTTAAAAATAGATACAAAAAAGTATCTCTCTCTGGCGATTTGATGAGAGATGTAGAAGAAAAATGAGTCATTCACCCTCATCAGTACCTGCTTGATCATACGTCCTGTGTGTTGTTTCTGAATATTTCCTTGTCATTCATAGGCTGAATGTGTTCAATGTGTCACTTTATAAAAGTGCGGTTCATCTGGATTCCTTGCAGCAATTTTTCAGACACACCCTGACCGAGGTTCTTACCTACAACCCGTCGTTGAAAGGTAGGAATAGGCGGGGAGGAGTGAGTGTCTCCAGGGCGTGTTATTGTGGCATGTCCGGAGCTCCATCCCACCCAGGCCTCGCTGAGCGGAGCCCAGCCTGGAGGACCCAGAGCCGGAGAAGCTGCCTGACTCCCCAGCTCTTTCCCTGGGGCTATATAAGCAGGGTGCCAGATCAGACAAAAAAAATTCATCTGGGCTTTAGAGGGCTGTGGTTCAGGAGAAAACTTTAGGTGGAAAATCAGTGCCTTCAAAGAGAGCTTCAGCCAATGGCTTGTGAACGGATATTTGGAGTAACATCTAATAGCAGCCTTTACAGAGCAGACGTGGGAGGGCTCTGGCCTCTGGGAGTAGTTTTGGCCAAAGGAGAAACCGGGTGGGAGAGGTGGTGCTGTGGAGAGCGCTTGGGGCAAAAATAGCCTGGTCCCTGCGTGGGTTTGGGTTTAAGCACAAGACGTGGCCTTTCTCTGCTGACTGTGTGTTTCTTTTGGTAGATTAGAGATAAAGGCAGGAAGGCTTCTAATCCATGATTGGGAATCGTGAAGCTTGATGTTTTTAGGAAGAAATATGTTTGGGCTACAAAATCTCTGGTAAAATCACTCTGAGCTATGATCTAGAGCTGCTTACCTGTTGTGTGGGAGAGCTGTGTCATTGCTGGCTTCCAGCTGAAAGAGGTGATTGGGGAAAAAGGTGATTCCTTGCTGGTCCTCTGCATGCATTATGTTGGCCTACAAATGTGTGATCTCAAGAACAGCTTTGAGATGACAGTGCTGTAGTGAAATGGCACAGTCCTTGTTACCACAGTTCATGTTCCAAAGCGAATGAGAGAGAAAGGATTTCCAGCAGACAGTTTTTAACATATCCGGCTGTCAAAGCCAAAGGGAAATCTTGTGTGGTTAAGTTATGCGTCTTGGGTGTATTTTAAAATCTATTGCTGAAAAGTAAACTTTTATTTTCCTGGGTACAGTGTCTGATGCCATCCACATGCAGAAAGAGTGGAGCTTTACAAGAACTTGTTCGCTGCTCACTACCTTGTATCGCAAAGTATGTCTTCCTGGTTTCACGGAGGGAACTTCACCATGTTGGGTTTATATTCATTGAAATATCTGAAATGACATTTTTTAAAAATAGTGCATTCCGGTCACGGAATCTGAACCAGCTGCCAGGAATTGTAGGCAGTGTGAAGCATGAAGAAACAGTGCTACTTTTGTGCAAGTAGTACTCTTGAAGAAAAAGGGACTTTTGTGCAGAGCTCTCAATGAGAACAAAGATGATAACTGAAGATGTGTTTTTACTGTGTTGTTACAGAATATGGCATGACTTCTGAAAGAATTGGAATATTACTGTTTATTTTAGCCAGTGCTGGTTCCAAGCTAGGGTGATATCTGGCCCTGGAAAGCTGATGCAAAAGATGCACGGGCAGGATAGCTTTTTCAGATGTCATGCAAAAGACATCTGCATGTTAATCTTGACAGACTATTTCACTCTTATGGGTGGCTGTATGGCATAGCTAAAATGAACTGCCATCGCTCTTCCAGCTGTTCGTGGCATTCAGTGCGAAGGAGTCGATCTGCCAGCTGCAGCAAGTCCTGGCGACCCACGAAGTGAACTGGCAGCACGTCCTGTCCTGTGTTTCCACGCTGGTAGTCTGTCAGGCTGAGGCTGAGCAGCTGTTCAAAGGTAAGTAGGTGTTGGCAAGCTAACGTGTGCTTGTTGCTTCTCAGGTACTGCAGGGGAAACCATGCCGACTGGTGTAGCAGCGTAGTCAGTCGTAGTTGCCGTTTTGAGATTCCCACGTGGAAAAGAGCAGCAGAAAATCTGCTTTGCCGTTCAGTCATTGCACGTTGGCAGCAACGTGAATGCCAGGCCTTGTGCCTGACGCTTCTCAAACTTGGTGTACGGCTAAGAGTGGTTATTTGATAATTACCTTCATTATTAATTGGAGTGGTGATTACTGAAGCTTAGTTCTTCCATCTCACCTTTGCTAGCAGACCTTGTTTGTTAGAGTTTCTTACTGATGATCTCATTGCTGGACTCCCTGCAATTCTTGCAGGTTGAAATCCTAGAGTATTTGACTGTTGAAAGAGCATGAAAAAATACAAGCAGTTCCCAAAGGTTCCCCAGGCTGCAATACTCATCCTTCTTTATGCAGCAGACGTTTTATCATATTTATCTTAATTTACTGTAGAAAATTACAGCACAGTTGTCAAGAGGGAAGTTTGAGGTCACTGTTTTATGTTTCTAGATCTCCTGAGCCATCTCCTGATAAAGGCCTTTGAGAATTATGATATGGAAAACATGATCACCGCATTCCTGATAGCTCGCCAGGCTGCTCTAGAGGGCCCTGCTGTGTTCATGCCTTACTCCGAGTGGTTTAAGGTAAGACACTAAAGGAGGCCCGACTGGTAATCTTTGTTTTAAGCATGTGAGAAACCTGTGCATAAGGAACGTTCTGCTGCACAGCAAAAGCCTGGTTTCAGACAAGATAGCCAAGAATTAGAGGGGGGGAATGAAAGAGTAACAAGTGATTGTGCTGGTATTAGGAATGATTTAATATTTATTACTGCCTTTGTGTCTGCAAAGAGTATAGTTATTTGGCTTTCTCCAGTCTTCCCTCCTTTCATCTTTTAAGTCCGTCTTGCCCTCTCTAGTTATTTGTCAGGAATGCAGACGTGTAATTCCTGTTATAATCATAATCTTGGATGTATTTCAGTATCTTGATAACCAACACTGTTATTGCGTAAGTTGTGGGTTATTGCAGATGAAGCATTCCTATTTCCTGGATGTCTGCATGCAGCTGTAATTGCTGTGTTTGACCTTATAGATAATTGGTCGTTAGCTTTTAGTTGTAAACATGTAGGTGTTTTAGGTATGCAAATCTCCACGCAATTTAAACCTGTAAATTCCTTTGCATGAGTTTGCAAATCTAAGCTCAGCCTTTGCTGATAGCGTTCAGGATGCATCAAAAGGTAAACAAGTTGTTCTGTTTAGTCTCAGACTGGCTTATTTTCCTTAGAATGCCCAGATAAAGCTATGTAGAAACCGGCAGATTTGTGGCTCCCTCATGAATCTCAAACCTTTGGTGCATTTTGGTGTTGCCTGGTTTAACTCCTCTGAGTGTTCTCATAGTAGCATATCAGAATGAACTTTGAGCATGACACGGCAGGCTTTCTGGAAAGAAACAAACAAACTCAAAGAAAACTTCCGTAGAGACTTCTATAGACTTTCTCTGGAGACTTTTCTCCCGGAAGATTCTCTCGACAGAAAGCAAATGTCTGGGATTTGTGCGCTGAGTTTAGCGCAGCGCTGGGATGGGGATTCTCTCCACACTGAAGGGCTGCGTTGTCATTTCCCCCGTTTCAGGCTTCCTTTGGCAATGCTGGTGGTCACCACGGGAGCAGTAAGAAAGCGGTGGTCTTCCTCTTTGAGTTCTTGTCGGAGCTAGTGCCCTTTGAAGCAGCGCCGTACTTGAAGGTGGGAACATGCTAATAGAGATGGTTTTCTAAAGACTGATACAGAACTGCTCCAAAGTGAACATACTTGTGTCTTTGGCTAGGTTCAGTGTATTATTAATGTTGTTAATAGTCGTTGCATTACTTCTGATACATGATTCAAAACCTTTTCTTCCTGAAATAAGGAAGTACAAGATTCTTTTATTTACTTGATGTGAAGGAGAACTCCTTTCATGGAGTTAAATTTAAGCACTTCAGTGATTTTGTTTGTTTGTTGTTGTTGGGAAAAATTGCACATTGGTTGCCATGAAAATGGCTTATCTTGACACAAGCGATAACAACATCTTCTTTGGGGAATATTTGAGGTAAATGACTGTAAACATTAACCAGAAGTTTACACTAATTTCCTGTAAAAATGGTGAATCCTGTTGTGAATTTCACGTTTCAGGTCCATATAATGTACCCGCCTTTTGTGCCAACAAAACATCGGTCCGTTCTCTTGGAGTACATCACTCTGGCTAAAACCAGACTGGCTGACCTCAAGGTTAGTAAAAACTGTCTCTTTGAAAAGAGTTCTTTCTGGACCTGTCAAAATACAAGCTGTGTTGTGACCGTGTGCATCTCTCCGTAACCCCGCACAGGTTGCTATAGAAGATATGGGACTCTACGAAGACTTGTCTTCTGCAGATGAATCTGTGCAGGTACTGGTGGTCTGTCTAACAGGTTTCTCATCAGTCATGCCCCTTTTCCTCTGGAAAAGAGCTTAGGTTATCCACCTGTCTGCCATTCCTACCAAGTTTGAGCATGCTGCCAAATCTTCTCCAGCTTCAAGACAGAGGGGTTAGTGGCCATAAATATGCAGACTTTCCCCAGATTTCATGAAAACTAGCCTTACATAGGGGACAAACAGGCTGTGATGAGTATTCCGTGATGAGGCTGCAGAGGAACTCGGCCATTAGATTTTAATTATCCAATTTAAATAGGATATTAGGAAAAATGTCTTTACTGAAAAAGTGGTCAGGCATTGGAACAGGCTGCCCAGAGAGGTGGTGGAGTCACCATCCCTGGAGGTACTCAAAAAACATGTAGACACGGCACTTTGGGGCGTGGTATAGTAGGCATGGTGGTGTTGGTTGATGGTTGGACTGGATGATCTTAGAGGTCTTTTCCAACCTTAATGATTCTGTGATTCTATGAATCAGCCAGCCAGCTACTGGCCAAGCAGCACCAACATTAGCCGTCCAGTCAGCACCTGCTGTTTGAAGCAGGAAAGTGCCGGCTACCTCTTGCCCATCCTGTACTGTGGGGTGTAGAAAATAAATGGAAGATTCTCTGGGGGAGGATTTAAGGGACAAAGGGAGATCTAATAGTGTCATATGGCGTGGGGATGCAGAGCACAGGTTTGTGGGAACTGGGGCTGCGTTAGCTCTGCCGATTGACCGGCTTGTTGCAATGGTGACACTTCCCTCTGTGGATTTGCTCCCAGTGATTTGATCACACAGGAAAGCATTTCATATGTGTCTTGATTCTTTTCAGTATAGCATGTCATCTATTTGGTGTTGTGTCAAAGTGTTCATATTCAAAGGAGATTTGGGGAGGGAATCTACAGTCTGCAGTTTCACACTGTGGTTCGTGATAAGTTTTGGGTAACAGCAGTAATTGATAAGCATTTGGCTCTATTGCACCTTCCTATCCATTGATCACGAGTATGGCAGACTAGGGTGCCTCATTTATACAGCTAGTCAACTGGAGTACATGAAATACAGGCTGGTGATAGGGTAGTCGAATGTACTGTAACGAAATCTAGTCCTGTGATGAACTGAAGGTCATAAGTGAAGATTTCATTTACTTTCTTCCAAGTCTGATCTGTTTGTCCGTTGTGAAACGGGCCCATGTTGTTGCAGTCTTAAGATGTCTTATGGCTCGAACAAGAGAAACCCGTGGCGGCAGTCCCTCTGCCTGGAGTATAGTAGCACAGGCTGGAAGCGAAGATTATGGCTCTTAATTCTAAGTGTAGAAAGTAAAATAGAATAACAATAAAACAAATTCAGAACAAAAAAGATACTGTCCCCCATGGGGGACAGTTGAATAAACAATGGGATGTTACAGCAGGAAGATCTGCTGCAGTAGCTGTAGGAGGTGTGTACAGAACTACACAGACCTTGGGGCTGACCCAGAATAGCTGTTATTTACAACAGCCTTGTCGAGGCCGGCTGATGGCTCAGGCCCGGTTTCTCCATCCTGCAGTTTTACTCTGCATATCAGGTAGTTCCTGTTATTCAACTGCATTCGTTCAGTCACTTCCCTTCCCAGCACAGCCAACTGTTACTAGCCCTGAAAAAACAAGCAGGGAAGATTATCATCATCCTTGATTTCTAACAACCTCTTTCTCTCCTTGTTACTTGTGTGAGCCAGCCTCAGGGCCAGGCACTTCGTGATGTTGAAAAGGCCCTTCAGATATTTGGAAACACAAGGAAGATCCCAACATCTGTGATAGAAGCCAGGTACTGTGTGCTTTTCAACTCTTCTTGGTTTTAGCTGGAATAATAATAATAAAAGCCAAGTCCAAATCAAAATAACAGAACAAGAAAATCGAGTATGTGAGCAAAGGAGGCTTTGGGAAATTTTTTCCGTGTTATCCACTTCCTCAGTAGTCATCTAAATAGATACTATTTGTGCAGAGAGTGAACAGGCATATGCACACCTGCAAGAGAAGTCCACAGTTGTTAATAATAAATAAAAAGCAAAATTAAAGAAATGAATAGCTGTGAGCTAATCTGAACTTGATTTGTCTGTGGTTGTTCATGTTACCATGAATATTTCTTATTTGCAGGAGCCAAATTAATTCTTGAGGTAATGAGATGGCACTCTGCAGCTTTGGCATTATTAATATTTTGCTATATTTATTTTCTGTCTCAGTATTTTCAGGCGACCATATTATACTTCCTGGTTTCTTCCTGCTTTGCTCAGGCCACGTGTGGTTAGTATTTGGTTTTGGACTTTTTTTTTTTTTATCCTCCCATTTAGATGTGTGTTTGTAGACAGGCAATTTGCACCTAACCTGCCTGTTTTTCTGTTGCAGCTCCCTAAAACCCCAGATGTGCGCATGGCTTTTATAGATTCTTTAAAGAGGTATTGAGACTTCCCAGTGTTATTTTCTGTGCTTCTGGACTTCCTTTTCAGGACGTTTGACTTTATATCAGATTACTGGAGGCTTTGACACCTTGTTTACAAGTGTTGGCTAACCCTCTTGGTATGGCTTTGCGGCCAGGCTTGTGGCTTGCAGGTTGTGGATGTGGGTAGCTTATCTGTATAGGTGAATGTCTTCAGTTCTCTAATTATTCCTCTAGCTGCTCTAAAATCATTATTTAGAAGAAATCCCATGCAGCCCTCTGACTGCAGGCCGGGTATATTTTTATGCAAACTTTGGAGGATACTGCTGAATATAAAATTTCACCAGGAAGATGAGCCCCCTGTGAAAAGCTCTCCTCTCTTTGGGAGAGGATACGGGAGAAGGGGAGGATAAAACTTAAATGTGTCTTAATGCTTTATGAGCTGTTCTTAAGGGACACCAGGATAATGTCCCAGGAGAACACAGCCCCTCTCAGAACTCAAGCTTGTCCTGTATGCGTGTTTAAAAGTGCTTTTCTGCATTGCAGAAACAGCTTTATTTTAAATCCAGTAATTCCTCTGTAACCTGTCATGAAGAAAAAATGTTCGCAACACTGCCTACAGATGAGGCATTTGGTCCTGCCTTGTCAGTCCAGTCTGACTATAAAAAAGACTGGATTTTTTTATAAATTTAAAGTTGAAAGAGAAGCAGCTGAGTTCTAAGGAGCCTCATGTAATGCGTTTTTGGTATGGATTGCCTGCTCAGCAAGTGTTGGAGGTCAAACTTTGGTCTCTGTCACGTTAGCGTTTTAGATACGTGAATACTGCATGTCACATAACTTACACTCTATGTGATCTTAGACACGTACTATATATGAAGTAGGTATTAATGCATACATTAACAATACATATAGTATCATTTTTGTGTAGTGTGTGTTACACATCTGTAACACTTGCTATGAGAGCCTTGGCTACAAATTTCTGGCCTTCATGTCAGATGATGATTAAAAAAATGCTTCAGATGCTCTGTATGCTTTGGAGCCTCTGTAATTACGTTTCATGGCATAGCTGTTGTTTATGCTTATATTTAATAAAGCTGAAGTTTGAATGTGATTACGTGGTATAATAAATGTCTTCTTTTATTATTATAGAGCTGATAAAATACCCTCAAACTTGTACTCCACATACATGCAAGCCTGTCACGCTATGAAAGAGAAAATGTTACAAGGTAGGAAATATGACATTTACTTACGGATCAGTTTGAAGAAAAGTTAATATTTCCATTGATGCCCTCCTGAATTGAAAGAGTTCAAAAAGTTACGGCCGATTAGGTCTTTAATCTACATGTAAATACGTGTATGCTCTTCATGTCTTATTGAATAGTTACTCTCGTAATGACTTTCTCTGCCTATCCTGCTGTCCTGGTTTCAGCTGAGTTAGAGTTACTTTTCTTCCTAGTAGCTGGCATAGTGCTGTGTTTTGGATTTAGCATGAGAAGAATGCTGATAACACACTGATGTTTTAGTTGTTGCTAAGTAATGCTTAGACTAGTCAAGGACTTTCTTTTTCAGCTTCCCATGCTCTGCCAGGTGCACAAGAAGTTGGGAGGGGGCACAGCCCAAGATAGTTGATCCAAATCAACCAAAGGGCTATTCCATACCATATGACGTCATGCTCAGTATATAAACCGAGGGGAGTTAGCCGGGGGGCAGCGATCGCTGCTCGGGGACTGGCTGGGTGTCGGTCGGCGGGTGGTGAGCGGTTGCATCACTTGTTTTCTTTTCCCTGGGTTTTGTTTGTCTCTCTCGTTCTCCTTTTCATTACAATTATTATTATTATTATTATCATTATTATTATTACTATTATTATTATTTTATTTCAATTATTAAACTGTTCTTATCTCAACCCGTGGGTTTTCTTACTCTTGCCCTTCCGATTCTCTCCCCCATCCCACCAGGGAGGGGGAGGGTGAGCGAGCGGCTGCGTGGTGCTTAGTTGCCGAGTGGGGCTAAACCACGACACCTGCTTGGGTGGGATTTTTGCAGCCCGTGCGGAGCTCTGTGCTGTGCTGAGGCTGCAGATGGTACCTGAGCTAGCTGATTTCAATCTAGCTCAGATACATCTACATGAATCAGCGTTTGCAGCTCGGATGCTCCTCAGCTCCGGCTAGCCCGGGGTGTGAACCCGCCGCGTTGATCCCTTGCGTAATGGCACTTGTGCTGTCTGAACTCACCATCGTCCCCTTTCAAGAATGGATTGCTGTGCGTGACTGAGGTCTGGGGAAACAGGAGGGGCTAGGAATGGAGCCAGCGGTGAAGGGATTGCAGCGCGTAGTTTGCACGCATTTGGGTGGGAAGGCCCCGCTAATTTCAGGTCCCATCGCTGTAACCACATCACTGGTGCAGCGTGTGTCAGTGTAATTGATGTTCAGTGAGCTCTCCTGTCTCTTTCAGCAAGTGGGCGTTTCAAACGCACCTTAAAATGGGCATCATCCTCACCACAGGTTTATACGAAATGGAAAGGTCAGGCTAGTGAGCAGAGATCATTTCCCGAGTGTGGTGGAGATGAGTGTACTCTGTGTACAGAGACGAACCTGTAATTGGCTGCTACTCGGGGCACTTTGGGCGTTTGAAGCTTTCTGGAGATGCTGTAGCTCGAGAGGCGTGACAAAGCAGTCCTGCTGAACCGCAGATGTGCAGCAGTCTGGCTGCGGAGGTTGTCCTGGCAACCGGCAGGGATGAAGGGTCCCTGCCTGCCGGGATCAGCAGGATCCCGAGGGGCAGCCAGAGCTCTGCAGGAGTCCTTGAATTGCCAGTGACCTCTACTGGCACAGCCTGAGCCGGGTCCCCTGCATCCTGAGCCGGGTCCCCTGCATCCTGAGCCGGGTCCCCTGCATCCTGAGCCGGGTCCCCTGCATCCTGATCGGGTCCCCTGCCGTCCCCTGCATCCTAATCCATCCCTGGGGCTCTTGCAGAGACTGGATCTAGGGCAGGACTGAGTATCAGTCAGCCCTAAACCTGCCCTGTTCCTTAGTGCTCGCTCTGGCACATGAAGGTGACTCGGCAGTCTCCTGAACACCTTATTGCTTTGCAGTGTGTTTATAACAAATAGTAATTTTGGCCTTGTTACTTCTCTTGTTTGTGGTTGAGCGTACAAGACGCTGTTCCTGTCTAACAAACCGTACTGGGTGGTTTTTGGGGCTGCGCTGTGGCAGCTTGTTGCTGGTGGCACTCTCTTTCTAGTGGTAAAAGGAATTTCCTTTTATTTCTTCTTTTAAGCAAAACCCCAAATAGAGTAATGCATAGCGTCTGGAGATGTTGCATGGTGTTGGGCTCGAGGAGAAGCTGATGACGTAGTATTCACGCTGTGATGTCTGTCTCTGTATTTTGAGACCGGTTCCAGTCTTTTGAGGACAGCAAATGTTTCTGTGAGAGGCAGAGAGCTAAAGCAAGTAGGAATAAAACTCTGAAAGAACTCTCTTGCCTCTTGTCTTTAAAAACTTAATTCCTTTCTGCAACTAGGCATAAACTCATAAATGATGAATCAAATAGCACATTTCAAATGTAAAACCAAAGCTGTATATGTGGCAGATTGACAGTTTGGGGATCTGTTCTAGCTTATAGAAAAGTAAATATTGCTTTTACAGAAAATGTATGCAGAGATTGCCGAATGCATTTTATGAACGGATGTAATGCACAGAGGTAGGGATAATGTGTTGCATTTCTCTTTACTTCTCTAGATGAATCAAAAGTAGAGACCAGCCATTCCAAAGAGCCTGTTGAGCAGCTGGAGGCTGAACTGGCTGAACTGAGGGTGCTGGTTGTGGACCAGGCTAAATATGAAGGTATGCAGGAAGGCAAGTTACAGCTACCCATAATTGACTGTTACAAAAGCTGCATGAATAAAATGTGGCTTATGCTAGCCAAAGCAGCAACAGTACTTGCCACTGGTACCTGAAGATGGTAATCTTTCAGATCTGTATAATCCTTCCAGCTATGAATATATATCTATATAGATGTATTTTAATGTCTGAAGTATTTCCCATGCTTGAGTTTGGAACTTCAGGGCTGCATCTTTGTGATGATTGCTTGGTACCACACTGATCTTTGCCGAGATGGGCAGCCCCACTCCTGGGGCTCACCTGGTGACTTTGGCCCTCTTCTGGAGGCTGTGTCCTTTCTGGTGTAAAAAAACTATTCTTGGTGTGTGTTGGTAGCAGTACTGGGGAAAAACAATGCTGTCTTCTAAAATGAAGATGATGATCACTGTGTTCTAGCTAATGTGTTTTTTTTTTTTCCCCTCATTTTTCTCTCTTTTTTTTTTTTTTTTCTCATAACATACTTTGGGCTCTGATCAATTAGGGTATATATTTCACTGGTGATTCTTCCTGCTACGTGGAGTTGTAAATCTTTCATGCCTCCTGTCCTGGTTCTCCTCTCCTCCTGTTACCTTCCTGCAGATGTGCCAGCACAGATTGCAGTGATTTCTGACAGACTCGCAAGCGTCTTGGGTCACAGCAGTGATGAGAACGAAGCTGCTACTTCGAATTCTCCAATCCCAGTTGACATTTCTGCCCCCAGGCTGGAACCCTGCCATGAAAGTGTGGGTACCATCTGGCTTGGGGTGAGAAACGAGGGGGGTTGAGTAGGTAAAAATGCATCTGGATAGTACGTGTGAAAGGTTGCTTTGTCTGTGGAGAACAGGAAATACGCTTCTCCCTTTGTCTACCTTGTGCACAGACTATTCGCATGTTTTAACCTCCTGGAAGTTGTTGGGTGTCTGGTGGCGAGATCTAGAGATATATTCTGTTAGAGCAATCCTGTGGGGAGCTAGGCTTTCTTCACCAGGCTTGTCTAGATATTTGTTGTGTGCTGGGATCATTCCTGGGCTGTTACGGGCTTAACTTTCCATCTCTTCTTAGTGCCAGTGGATCTGTACAACTTGCAGTGAATGTCATTAACCCATTTGTCTCTTTGTTTTAATGTCGGGAAACATAATACATAGGCAGCACAAAACTAGATCTAGATATCCAGGCTGACAAGTAGGAATTAGCACTGTGTCTCTTATTCCAGGTTGTTGATCTTCTGCTGACATCGTTCTGCCAAAACCTAATAGCTGCTTCCTGTTTTAACCCTCCCAACAGGTAAGATGCGAGAAAAGGAGTAGGGAAATCGGAACCGGTTAATAGACTAGAATTCGAACTCGTGTCTGGGGGCGAGGAGGGACTTCTGGTTGTTCATACCCACTGTGCCAGGCTGGCAACTGCAGGCTGCTGTATTCTGAGTTTCTGTAATCTAAGAACTAATGCACTTTGATGTATATGTGTAAATAAAACGTGTTTCTCCTCTGTTGTTACTGATCTCTTCAGAAAGAGGTGGTGCTTGGCTCTGCTTTGTGCTCTCTGACAACATATAGAAACTTTCCACAAATACTACGTGCTCAGGCTGGCGTTGTCAGCTCAGCGGTGGGGGATGGGGAATGAAGCAAATCCTTTTTGTCCAGGAATTACTTGCTGGCTGACACTAAAGATCAGGAGAGGACAATGCTTGTCTTTCGAGCGCTGGTGTATCTTTGAGGTGTCTTTACGGCACGTTCAGTGCTTTTGCAGATCCAGGCACCTCAGCCTTCATCCCTAATGCCATATCTAATATGAAATGAGTGAGGCATAAAGTCTAATGCTGCAGGCACAGGAGGAGCAGCACGATATACCTTCTTTCTACCTCCCGTCCCCTCTTCCCCCTGGAAGTGACTCAGTTTGATTCTGGCCTGTGTGAGGAGGGAGAGGTAGCACTCCTCCACTGCTGGAAGGACTCTTAATGCCATCTCCTTCATGTAACAGAAGTCTGTAAGCATTATGGTCAACATTTCAGTGGAAAGTTGCTTTGTTGGAAAACAACAACGTACTGACATGCTGCCTGTGATCCCAGCTGCCCACAGTACTGAACTAGGTGGCTGCCTCTCTGGAGTGAGTGTGCTTTGGCAGCCAGTGCATCTTCCCCTCTCTTTTACGCTGTTTTGCCCTGCAGCAGATGAATCTGTACTGAAAACCTGGGCTGAAAAGTAGCTGTGATAAACAAGAGCGTCCCAGGAAATTGTTTCTAAACCCAACTCCCCATCTGATCTCTGCTGAGATGGTTTTTTCTGTCAGCTAGGTGGGAAAGTCCCTCCTTCCCTCCCTCTGTTTTGCAGCAGGACCTTGTCACGCTAATTCCTTTTTGCTCGTGCTTTGTTTTTTGATCCCATTTATTGCTCTGCCTCCGTTTACCTTGTGCTCTCTGTCTGAAAAAAGCTGACTGTTCCCCAGGCAGCTTCTTCCTCCTTGTCCTCTCAGAACACCTCCTTGACTATATAGTATCAAGTATTGGAGGCAGGGCACTGGTGGAGTTCATGTCTTCGGAGGGGTCCTCTGTTCAGATACTCCAGAAGTGACACTTCCTTCCAGCCTATAAATGGAATGATAATTGTCCTGTATTTACAGACAAGTGTGGCTCGGGGTCAGTGTGTTTAAGCATTTTTAAATACCTCTTCCTGTACGGGGGATAAAAAGGAGCAGTAAAATGAGCATGTGGTTTTTACCTCCTGCAGGCAGGGACCATGCCTCTCCTTGTTTGTGAAGATGATGTGTGGACACAGGAATCTCTTACCTGCGCTTCTGGGCAGGCTCTGCCAGCTTATTTATCATCAGGTTAGTTTTCCAACCAAGAATCATATGGTTATAGTGTGCTAAAGGCTATCCCACCTCCATTTCCTGAGCTGTGGGGCATGTACCTGTCTGGACTGCGCTGTGGAGGGACTTCACTAGCTTTCAAGCTTCCAAAAAAAAAAAAAAAAAAAAAAAAATTCATTTTGGTCAAGTAGTATGGACTTGCTCTCAGGAATGTGAGCTGGATGTTTTCCTACAGAATTCCTCTGTAGAAGGTTAATGCATTCTGAGATTCATTTTAACAGAAGCTAAAATAAGCAAGCTTATGAACAGAGCCAAAAGGAAAATAGTAGAATGCTTAATTCCTAAGCTTCCATATTGAATAATTCAGTTGTACACCCCTTTTAAAAATAAACAAGACACCCAAATCTGGGGTGCGGCAGTGTATGGTTTTCTTTTAAAGAACTGTTGGTTTTATTTCCTTTACCCCGTGATATTGCAAGGCTGAAGTTGAAAGGCGGATAGACTAGATTAACTGTCATAGAAGCTAAGAAGCCTTGAGAGTCTCAAATTCTGCTGGGCTGAATTTACAGTTAGTTGCTTCAAGTTACTGTGTTACAGAACCGTACAAATTTTGCTGCAGGTTAACCAAAGACAGCTGCACAATTTCAAGGAAGGAAGAATATGTTCAACGTAACTGGTGCCTCTCATCTGCTAAATTGATATTGCTGCTCTAATTAGTCAATGGGCAGAAGCAGTCTTCTGCCAGTTGATTAATTCTGATTTTTTTTTTTTTTCTGAGAAATGTTGTTTTGTTATAAAAGAAATGTCTTCAGTTCTTTACTTCTGTTTGGCTTGCAGGGTCCTTCCCTGAATGATGCTCATATTTTAGGACTAGCAGCTTTTGTGATCCACTTAAGTGAATCCAGAGCTTTAATTCCTGAAGTGGAAGCCAGTTTTGTGATTTCTCAGCCTGTTCCTGAAAAGGTCCTTTCCATTTCTGAGTACTGGAACTGCTTGCTAGTGTGCAGGACGGAGGAGTCGTTTGCCTTCTGCATGAGGTGAGATCATGCATCCACCATGCCCTTGCTTCTCCAAGCGATGGGTTCAGATTTGCCACAGGAAGGATGCTGGTGAAGCTCCCGTGTTCCTGCGGAGGCTTTCCAGAGCATGTGTAGGTGTTTCTGCTGCATAGAGGCGCTACACAGAGAAACAGGCTGATGGTGGTCCCGTGTGAAATAGCGTCCTGGTGATCGTACTGCCTGCTGGAGGGAGGACTGACCTGATGGCTGTCAAAGTTTAGTCCCTGGTTCTGAAATTTGTGCCATTATGTACTCAGTGTTGGGAGCACATAAATAGCCGTGGTCCCAAAGGCAAACAGGTTTGGGACGAGTTGGTAAAAGCATTTTTAACACTCAGTCTTTGTTTTGACTTTGGACTTTCATGAGTGGGAAAAGATAGGATTGAACCAACCAGATAAGAGAGTTCTTTCTCTTTCTCTATCAGGTTTTGCACTGCAGCAGCATCTTATCTTATGTGCAAGTTTTCATCCTATTCTCGTGAAGATCTGTGTGCCTTGCTTCCTCCTAGCCTTGTTAAAAAGGTAAAAGGAATAAAGTGTTGCTATTACTTACAAGAAAGATCAGTCTCAGTTCCGTTTCCCACTGCACACTCCTGTATAACTTGTACAAAAAAAACTATATAAAAATGCATCTTTGTACCCTCCCGTCTTAGCCTCTTGCGTATTTGCTCGTTTGGCAGCTTCACACAACCAGAGGTTGCACTGGGCCTTTTTCTGTGATGGAAATGTGCGGGGGTTTCATGCCTTTGTTTTAGCTGCAGTACATCGTGCCACGGCTGTGCTTGGAAGCGCGGGGAATCCTGTGCGAGGAGGCTAAAACTGACCTCATCTGGAGTTCCCTGTCATGCCCCTCTCTGAACTACAGAAGAGCCAGCCTCTGTTTGTGGAAGCAAGCACGCTTTCAAGAGCTCTTGAAGGAAAAAGCATTCCAGGTATAAATCTTTTCCATGACTGAAGTTCACACTGTAACTCTCATTTTTTTTCAGGTCTGCTCTTTGCAATTTCCTTATTGGTGATAAAACGCTTGTTGTAAAAACTTAATGCCTGAGAAGTTGGTCTGACAGCTGGAGATGTCATGTGCGCTAGGTTACGTGCTCAATGTCATTTGTAGATTTCAATGGTGATGATAAGGCAGAAATAGGAAAATAGAGGTAAAGCTTTTGTGTCCTGCTTTTTGCAAAAGCAGAAAGCTTGACATGGTATACCGTATCGGTAAGAAAATGATCAGGAACTGTAGAGAAAAGGCCTGTCCATAACCTTAGCTTCCTGCTGTGTACCGTCTAGGAAGTGATGGTGAGTCAAACAACTGAAATTACTTGCTTTTTTTGGTGCTTTGTCTAAATGTGAGTGTTCTCCTCAACCACCTGTGTATCTTGGATTGTTTGGCTCCGCCTTGCTGTGAAGCAGGTTAACTTCCCAGCTATTCTCTTTATGCCATCCTTGCAATGTATCTGATTTGACAGCATTTCTTTTTTTAACCTAGTTCATATAAAACCAGTCTGTCTTTGTGCAGAGGAGTTTGTCGTGCTGCTAGAATGACTCCTTGTGCTTGGCTAGCTTGATGTACAAGGCTAAAATACCCTTGCATTATAACCTTTCTTTGATGCTTACACCAGTCTGTCTGACTATGGTGCTTTGTTCATCTTAGCATTTATTTCTAATAGCATACGTTCATTCTGGTATCTAGACTTTAAGAAGATGAGCATGTTTGGAAATGTCAAAGGGGTGGGGGTGTGTGTGGGTGGGTGAGAGAGATGCTTTATAGGCTTGCTTTCAGTACATTTTTGAATGCCAGTAGGGTTTTAGTTTAGATTTCTTGCAAGGGAAACATTACAGGAGCTTCCTTGGGTTGATGTCTCCTGTTCATCTCTCTTAATCTGCACGGGATTGTGTCTGGGTGTGGGTGAAGGTGGGCTTTATGTTGGAAGAAGGTGGCTGTTCCGCACACCTTGCCTTGCTGGTCTGCACTCTTACCTAAATAGTTGCTTTTCTCAGTTGTCTTTCAGGGAGTGGCTGCTGTTGGAGCTGGAAGTGTACCCCGAAAAGGATATTCTCTCTGCTTCGGAAAGGTAAGCGCAGAGGGCCTCTGTTTGGAAAGGGAATAGTTCAGGAGTCTTTCCCACCCAAATTAGCAAAAAGCATTGAAGACCAGGAAGTAAATAAACAAGCTGCTGCGGGACACAAATGCCTGCTGACTACTACGGTTTGTCCAGAGTTCAAGCAATGCTAGAATGAGGCATGTGTTTTAACTTGAGGAAGTTCACCAAGATAACCTCTGGCCTGCATGTGCGGTCCTTCCAAATAACTTTTCACAAAACCTCCCCGTTTCCGGAAGCAAGAGATGGCTGGCATCAGGACGTGTGGTGTCTGGTGGATGACTTTTTTTTTTTTTTTAATATCTGTACTGATATGGGTGCTTTTATCTGTCATTCCACTGGTGCGTGAACTTCCTTTTACATCAAGGGAATCATTAAAATGCCGTGATAGATTTCCTATCTTCTGCTTTTCAATATTGCAGACAGGATTTCCATTATTGGGCCATCTATCAATGGTATCTTCCTGCACCTTCTGCTTCTGGTGGCTGTGATGGAGACCTGGAGAAAGCGTGTGGCATTATTATCAATACCATCCTGGATTCCTCACAAAGGTATTCTGCATTGTGACTTGCATTTCTGCAGAAGCAATGGTTCTGCTAATGACCTTGCAAAGCTGGGAGCTTGTGCCTTGCGTGGGGCTGTGCTTTCCTGAGTGGAAGTGATTCCCCTCTCACAGGTCTGGCTGGCAGTGAAAGCTGGGAGGTGACTGCGTGACTCACCAGTCTTTGCATAAGAATCTTGCTTTAGGTGGCAGAGGTCTGGGGTTGCAGTCATAGATAGTCCCTAGTCTGTCTGTCTTTTTAAAGTTGAATTTGTATTCAGGTTTGTTCGGCCAGACAAGCATTAATGCCCCTGAGGAAGTGGCTGGAGCTAGAAAATAAGGAGGGAGGGTTAGAGGAGAGTTGCCGTCTCACCTACAGCTTATTTAAGGAACATTAATGTTAGAGCTTTATGTTCCCCTGAAGCCATTTGACTTTAACTGAATTGTGTTATCCTCCGGGGCTAACAGGGTTAGTGACCTGGTGTGTGTGTCTTAATTTCAGGTTGGACCGGGGTAGCTGTGGCCAATCAAAGATGTCAGTCAATCCTGATATCCTCTGCAAGCTGCAGGTGATTTTGGACTTTGATGTGTCTGTATGTTTGATCCTTGAATTTGACCAGCCAAAGCATTTTCTAATACCTTGGTGTATGTAAGGCTGACGTTTGGCTCTCAGATGTGAGCAGTGGTGTGGAAGTTGAGAGAGATATTTTTCTTATTGATCTCTTTGCATTACTTCAGGGAAACATAGAGGGCTTGAATGCAAACTAGCGTGTAGCCCTGACAGACACTGTTTCCCCCTCCTGCCCCTGTTTAGGAGATGGTACTGGAGCTGGGGTGTAGGCGAAAGTTGCTTTCTGGCTGCTCGGATGCCCAGAGACACTTCCTGTTTGAGATTCTCCAGGAAAGGTTGAACGACAGAAAAGACGGCTCTGCTTTGGGCGAGCAGTTACGGAGGCAGCAGGAGCTGCTGCTGCACAAAAGGTAAATGCAGATCTGGACGCCTGGGAATACCTTGAACAAAACTGCTGTTCCAAGCAGTTACGGTGTGTACCTGCGCAGTCGGGTGGCCTCCCCTGTGATTCCACTGCAAGTGACAATGACGCTATACGTCACGGTAACAATTGTGCAAGAGATGTATTTATTCCCTGGTACCCACATGACGTAGCTGCGTTTCACTGTGCCATCTTGGGCTACGAGTTGCCCCTGCCAGTAGACTGGATTTCAAAGACCACACATCTTCATGGACTCTGTTTACAGCCAGCAACACTCTTGATGCCACCACTTGTGTTAACCCTCGTTAAATTACTCTGCTTGCTGTGATCTAGGTGTGTGTTTCCGTTTCTGAGCCACTGATAGTATCTTTGAAAGTGGTGTGTATGTCTCATTGAAATGCAGGTTCTTTTCTGGGCAGCTGGAAAAATTCCTTGCACGGTTTCTGTCATCGCTCACATTTGAGATGCTCTCAAACTCCCCTGAATATCAAAGGCACGTGCCTTGAGAGCATGGAGTCTGATTCTCTTCTTGATGGTAACCTTGATCTTGTTTTTATTCTTCCCTGCCTAAGGATTCTGGTAGGGCTCCCTGCGTCTGCTCTAATCGTTACTTGTCGAAAAGGAAAGAAAACCATGTTGGACTGTGAAGACTTTTTTCGTTTTGTAAACTCGGAGCTGGTATGTGTCATTAGCCAAACGATAATTTCTTGTTGGTAAATGCTGTAGATAAAGACCTTAAACTTGGGTTTAGGACAGGAGTTAAAATGCAGCCAAACTTGAGACAAACTTAGCTTATGTCAGAATGTAGGGGGGTTCAACTCATTACGCTCGAGACTTTCCAGCCCCTAACTCTGCAGAGGTCCCCTCAGCACTGTCTGCTATAGATGACTTTTGGGTTCATTCATTTGGAATTGTGGTGGCGTTTTACGCTATCGAGAGTGAATCCTTGGGAAATAGCGTAGGCAGATCTGGGGTGGAGCCAGCCAGCACAACGGTGGCTGGAGCTGGGTGTGCATAGTCCGGGGGTAAAATCACCAGCGGGTGATCACAGAGTAGCCTGGTAGTGGTTTGGCCAGTTCTCGAGCAGGAGGAGTGTTCTTTCCAGTTGCGTTGTTTGTGGCAACGTACGTCTCTGGTGCGCACACACGTGCAGCAGCCTTGGGGATGCTCTCTTGTGCGGATGCGTCGCCCTTCTGTGCCACCTGCTCTTTGTCTGTTGACAGTGGGTTAGAGAGAAACCTGCAGTGTTCCTGCGGAGGCCTAGAAGTAAGGGATCGAGCATGAGCTCTTCTCCAATTTCTCTGTCATGCCAGGGCGTTAAACTAATTCGCTGTGTGTAGAGTGAGATCCTGCTCATCCTCCTGTGTTACCTACGCTAGAGGAACACTCAGAAACATCCCTGCAGCTTCCTGGGGGCAGATTGAAATAGTTATTCAATGCAACTATCAATTGATAGTTGACTTGCAGGTCCCTCAGAGCACTGTTTTGCGCTCTGAGGATAGCTGTCATTTCTCTTCACTCACCCTGACTGATGGCCTTTTCAAGCCCTCCTGCACTGTCATATTAGGCACAGCCAGAACCCCCCGTTCATTCCAAGACTGTTAATCAAGCTGCCTCTGCCATCCACAGCATGTGGTAATTAGGGCCGTCTGATTTGCTTTCTAGTGCTGGGACTGTAAAGCGCTACCCAGTCAGTGGTGTTCCCTTACGCAGAAAGGAAGTTTCTGCATTCTGAACTGACACTCAGGATCTCGCAGGGCGATTTTGTGTTATCTGAGTCCTGTTGTGCCTGACACCCAAAATGTTTAAAGAAAATCGTAATTCAAAAGGGAAGGAATGATATTTTTTTTTTTTTTCCCTTCTCCTTGTCTTCCCACAGAAGAACATCTGTTCCAGGGGGTATGCGCTCTCCTACGACATCACCGCTCACTTCTTCAGGGTAACTGCTAGCCGGAGTAGACATTTCTTTACCAGGATACCTGACTATACGCTATTCTTAGCAATGAGATGTGCTATTTGTACCCTTGTTTTGAGAACGGTGGGTGTAAATTCCAAAAAGAGCAGCAGTAATGCAGGAAAGTGAAGAGAAGTAGCAGGAGGAAGTAGTGGTAGAGGTTAATTTTAATACTGGTGGGGGAAGGAGAAGCTGTTGGGCACGCGTTTCTTTTGCTGGGCCATGCTGACCCCTACAGTTATCTCTGGTTAGTTTACACATGGCTTGGTGAGGTACTCCAAAGCAGCAAAGACATGTGTGTGTAGTCATCTTGTAACTTACTCTCTTCCAGGGCCTGCTTAACGCCAGCTTGGACTGTGAGGAATCAGCAGAAGGGGTCAATGATGTTCTAACAGCATGCCAAACCAAATGTCCCATTGTGCTTTTCTCTGCAGCGGTAACTGTTCATATTTCACCTTGAGAGCGCTAAATGAAAATTCAGTATCGGTTCAGAGCGTTTGTTTTAAACTTCATTTAACGTAAACTGCGAAGAGTGGGGGTAGGAATTCTTAATGCCTTTGGAAGACTGCAGAGTGTTTTAGTGCCCTCGGCGTCGCTGATCGCAGCTCTGGGCATGCAGCTTGTTCCTGGAGTGTCACGACCGAACTGGAACAGAGGCTGTTTAAGAGTGAGAAGCTGGGGACTTGTCTTGGTTTCAGATGCACTACAGAGGGGCTGGTTGTTACATGCCAAGTAACCAAAAAGTCCATAAAGCACAGATGTTTTCTCCCTCCTGTGCGTAACTCTTCATGCACCATTTTACATGGGGATACCTGTTTTTGTTGCGTGCGGTAAGCACGTACATCACTTTTGTGGAACAGTTCCTTTGCTATGACTGGTCCTGCTAGAGGAGTTTCAGGGCACCGTGATATGAACACGGTCACAAATGACCCTCTTTGCATTTCCAGGATGTGAAACTTAGAATCATTAAAATCATAGAATCATTTAGGTTGGAAAAGACCTTTAAGATCATCGAGTCCAACCGCTAACCTAGCACTGCCAAGTCCACCACTAAACCATGTCCCTAAGCACCACATCTGCACGTCTTTTAAATACCTCCAAGGATAGGGACTCCACCACTTCCCCGGGCAGCCTGTTCCAGTGCTTGACAGCCCTTTCTGTGAAGAATTTTTCCTAATATCCAATCTAAACCTCCCCTGGCACAACTTGAGGCCGTTTCCTCTCATCCTATCACTTGTTACTTGGGAGAAGAGACCAACACCCACCTCGCTACACCCTCCTCTCAGGCAGTTGTAGAGGGCGATGAGGTCTCCCCTCAGCCTCCTCTTCTCCAGGCTGAACAACCCCAGGTCCCTCAGCCGCTCCTCACAGGACTTGTGCTCCAGACCCTTCCCCAGCTTCGTTGCTCTTCTGTAGAATCAACTTTTCATGTTTATTATGTGTGTATGTACAACTTGGACTTTTTCATTGGTGGGGGGACCCCTTTCTCTGAGTACCCGGCTGAGATAGTGTGAGTATAGCACCACTAATGCTGGTGATTTCTGTCTTTCTTCCTAGCTTTGGTGGCCGAGGCTGGAGCCAGTACTTTGCTCTCAGTGGAAGAGACTCTTTGGGGCTCCACTTGCAGAAGAACTGGAAAGACTGAAGGAGTGGCAGTCCTCAGCTACCAGGTGTGTGTGTGAGGAACTGAGCGTGGGTCTGCAGGCAGGAGAACCTGCTCTCTGAGGGATCAGCGCCCGGGATGCCTGTTCTCCAAGGCAGGCTGGGTTTCAGCAGGCAGTATGAAATGCTAATGTGGACTGAGGCTTGTAGGACAGCTATATAAAGATTCCTGTGTAGAGTTTAAACTCAAAATGGGTCATTAAAATTATTTAGCCTGGCCTTCTGCGCAATATGGGTCAGAATGTTTCACCATAAGGAAAAGAGAATCTTTTTAGAGGAGACTGGAAGGCAGAGTCCTTGTTAGACAAACACTGGAAATAGCCTTTAGCACGGTGTTGAGTCATTTGCTTAAGCTGCCGCACCCTTTGCTCCCTGGATTTGGTGAATCTCTGATCTCCTGAAGCTACTGACTGCTTCCCTGCTGTATGCTTCCTCCTTTACCTGCTGTTACGCTGTCTGTTCAGCGTCCGGCAACTTCTCTCCCAAAGCTGGGAATTTAGTATAAGAATCTCCTTGCAGGTTATTGAACGCAATAATCACGTTAGCCATAGTAGTGTATACAGTTAACTACCTGTCCAGCCTCTGATAAAAGAGATTTGAGAATGCTTCTGTCTGTTTCTAGACTTTTCTTTTTTAAACCATCTCCATGTAGCATCCAACTGCAGGAAAAAAAAAAGAAGGATTTTTTTTTTTGTCCCGATCACAAACTTACACCCTTTGCCGAAGCCCCTGATTTCCTCCTCATTCACAGCTGTGGGTTTGTTTTTTTTATTTATTTTTTTCCTCCAAAGCCATGACATGCTGGTTTTGTTTCCTAGCTTCCTTTCTTCAGGAGTGGTTTTCCCTCTCTCTGGCCCTCCTTGGATTTCGGCTGCCTTCCTCCATTGTACTGTTCAACAGCAGTCACCACGTGGACGAGAGAGAAATGCACTGAAGAGGCTGGGGACTGACACAGAGCAGGCAAGACGGCGCATTTTAAATGTCTGCTGTTCCTTACGCTTGAAAACTACAAGCGGAATGTCTTTAACTGAGAAATGGTTGTCCTGAGATACAGCTGAATCCCTGGTGCACCCTGCTGTGAAATCTTGCTGGTGGCTAATTGATAAAATGTAGCTGTAAATTACCAGTTGCTAAATACTTATCCTAGAGGCAAAATTGTTCCAAACTTAAACTTTTAACTCGGATACTGGCTCCTCTGTGAAGCCAGGGAGGACAGCTTTAAACAGCTGCTTTAAAAACTGAAGCTGGAGAGATTGAGAGCTCAGTGCATGGCGTGCCAGGATGACCTCTCCCTCTGAGAAAGGAGCAGTCCTTGTGGATTTTAGCTCGGGCAGCTTGGCTGGGAGGTTGAGGAGATGCAGAAAGTTTGTGAGGCAGGAGCGCGGGCATTTTAAGGGCTCTGGGAAGACGTGCTGGGAATCCTAGGAACAGACCTCCTGAGGGTTTTCCCAAGTCTGTTCCAGGAAATGCCTCCTCCATTTCGCCATGCTCAGTGCCCTCCGTGCATGGGAATTCTCCGAAGCGCTCTGCTGAGGAGGAAGCCGGGCTGCTGCCAGGCAGTTCCGTCTGTTGATCTTCCAGGGGATAGCCGGGACCAGAGCTCAGTATGGGCAGTGTCCCTGTGCTGAGACACTCACAGGTAAATAGTGTTGAAGCGGAACCCGTGCCTTACTGTTTACTCTTAAGTTTTATTGCTGCAGGCAGCAGTTACGGTAGCAGCTCCTCTTGCTACGGGATTGACTCCTCCACTGTTTATACTGGTCTAGAGCCAAAAGCTGCTAGTCGGAAACTGGTGCCACCGAGTTGACACGGGCATTTAGTACATGTGGACTAACAGCGGCTTTCACCTCAAAAATCTGCCTTGAGCTAGGAGGAGGGTGCCAGGAGGGGATGTGGTAGGGATCCAGAAAAGTGATAACAAGCGTATGTCAGGGCAGAATTATGATGCACTGGCTGAGATGGGAGGATGCACAGCATCTGCTGGTGGCATGCCGGCTGTGGACCAACGCTAGCTCTCCTCCAGGCTTAATCTGTGGTAGCTCGCTTGGTTTTCCCTGCTCGGTTTCTCTCCTGTGGGAGAAGTTGTCATCTGTTGTCTGACTTGCTGACTGCAGCAAGCCTTGCTTCGAGAACAGTGAATTTAGTCTGGAATTTACCCTTAAAGCAATGAACGATGTCAGGCTGCAGGCTGTCTTCTTCAAACGCGCTGCCTTCACCTGGAAGGAACAGCAGTTCATCCAGGTCCATCCTGGGAACGCACTTTGGGAGATGTTATTTCCTGATTGGAAAGTGCAAGTTCTGAGCCACCGCTGCAGATATAACTAACAGGCAGTCTCTTTTCCTTGCAGCTTCTTGTTTCGCTGCTGTTCTTCTCACTCATGGATCTCATCTCGGCAAAAATAGCACCAAAGGTAAATTCAGCCCTGAGGAAATTCTCCTGACACTGGATGTGTCTGATCTGCTTGGTTTGCTGCCTAAAAATGCTTTGTGCTGGTACTATGAAGGCTGGTAGCTTGTTCTGCCAGGAGGGGATCAGCAACATCCCAGACAGAGCCTGCTGAAAGCCCTTCTGTTCCTATCAGATTAAACCTGTATTTTCCTCTAACTGACGTTATCTCCTTTCACTACAGTAGCTTTTCTTTCTCTTCGTGAATGACTCACTATTTTCAGTTCCCTGTTCAGACTTCACACCTCACAGGTAGCGCAGGAACCTTATCTCTCTCTCTCAGCTTTTGTGTAGCATTTCACATTTGTCAGATGACGTTTTTCCTCAGGCTGGAAACGTACATGGTATTTCACAGGAGAAGGGGTCCCCAGCAAGGAGGAACATTGGTTTCCAAACGATTTAATGCTATTAAATGAAGAAGGAGCAAAGATGACAAGTTTCTTCCAGCAGCTGTGTGCCCTAAGCGTCCTCCTGTCTAGGAATGCTTGCTTCTGTCCCTTTGCTGTCTTCTCAGCTTTGAAGTGCAGCTGTTTGTGTAGTCACCTAACAGAGTGGATTGGGCAGCAGATTCAAGTTAAAAATAATCATTTGGTCTCATAATCTGCCTCTGGGAGAGTCTGGAGGAAGAGTCATTGAGGAAAGAAACATCTTGAGCAAACAGATCGGGGAGGTTATTCCAAGTAAAATGAGTAATGCAAAAAAACCCCAACCACCCCAATCCCAAGGCATGCTGTCACTAGATGGGTTGGAGGGAAAAAACCTGCTCTGGGGAGCAGGGTGGCGTCGGTGCAGGATGTGCGGTGGCTCTGTGCTGAGCACCGCTGGGAAGCATGCTGGTGATGAGGTGGTTGCTCATCAGTACCACTTCCCCCCCTCTCAAATCGTTCTCAGCTGAGCCCTGTCGTGGCCTGGTTTGGTGATGAAGGCACTGCATTGCTCCAGTGCCTGACTCCCCAGGGGGAATCCAGGCTGCTAGGTGAGGGGAAGGGCTTGGGCTAAATCTGTAAAGGTCCTTTCCTAGAGCACTTCAGGTACACAATCACTGCGAGGGGTTCCTTTCTGCTTTGATGCAACTAAAGCCTAAGACAAACTAGACTTGTCCTTTCTGACACCCAGGAAGGAGTGGATTTTCAGACGTCTCTGGAATGCTCCCTGGAGATCTTGCAATGCCTGGAAGCGAGGGGCACGTCCTGGCCACTTCTCTTCCGTTCGGCAGAGAAAGGTGAGCGAGTCCTGCCTCCAAGGGGTGGAGAGGCGAGGTGCGGCACTGGACGGGCATGTCCCAGCTCTTTGATCAATGAGTGTACCTGTAAGAAGGAGCAGATGGGCCTTTGCAAGCAGCACGGAAAATACTCGCTTGAGTAAAAGCTGAGAACGTCCTGCTTCTACCCTGCAGTATGGTGACTGTGACAGGGGATGATCAGGAACTACTGAAACTCAGTATTGTTCCCTCTGGTAGAGAAAGCCTCAGAGAGGGGGGACAGCTTGCTTCTCTCGGGGGTCCCCACACCCAAGCACTAGTGTTTATTGTGAGCTGGAAGGAAACTGTGCAGCCCCTGTGCTGCTGTAGCAGGATGCAAAGGGGCGTGAGGAACACTGAAGATGCTTAGTGCTTCTCGCTGGCTATTGCAGACCCTGGAAAATACCACGTCCTGCGCAGCGCAGCCTCGGACCGTCACGTCCGGCTCTTGCCTGTTGCATTCTACAGGTAACGTCCTGCTGGGTGCAGAAGGGAGGCGTTCGTGAGGGATGGTGTGGTGGGTGGTTTGCATGTACAGCAGCTGGCGCAGAGGTAACTGTACTGCTGGCCTGTAGCTGAGCTGAGCCCGTACCTTAGCTGTGCAGGAGACAATACTTGATCACGGCAGGATTGCTATTTAAGGAGCCCCGTATCTTTTGCTAGAAGTTTCCCTTCAGCTTTGTGCTCCAAGCAGGAGTGTCCCTGGCTGCCTTCCCGCTCCTGGCAGCGGGGTGGCCTTGCACACAATGGGACTTGTAAAACGGACAGCGGCAACAGCACCGGCTGCGTTTGCCTTGTGTCCTTCTGTGTTTGAGTCTACCACGGAACCAGTGCTAACCAGACACGGTGTGTGACCTCCTCTAGCCTCACTCCTTGCTTTCACCGTGAGCTGCTCACTCGAGAGCAGACCTTCCTCTACGTGGCGCTCGATTTGTACCTCCAGCTGCTTCGGCTCTTTGTGGAAGGGAAAGACCTGCCGCAGTCTGATCGAGCGGGGCAAAGCCCAGACCCTGCAGAGCATGTGAGTGAAGCTGTGTCTCTCGTTTTCCCTCTTGTAACTGTGAATCCTGTTCTTTATCCCTTCCCCCTGCCACTTGCAGCATCCCTCTTGTTCCCACCTTCCTGTGCAAAGCAGAGGCCGCTTGTGTGGCTGCCATGGCAGGCAGGCGCCTTGCTCGCACCTTGGGGCTGAGAGAAGCTGCCGGTGCCACTGTCCGGCTGCTGCCTGAAACCTAAGCTGCCTCGCTGCTGTCTTGCTTGTACAGGACCTCAGGGTGAATCTAGTCGCTGATCAAGTGATTGCTTAACCTGTGAATAGCCCCTAGGTGCGGCGTAGCGGTTCCTGTTTCGCTTTTGGAGGCAGGGACCGAGAGCTGAAAATTGACCTTGCGCTTGGCCCTGATCGGCTGCGCCTCTTCTCTGTGTTCTCCAGGGGGATCCCTTGGAGGTGATCTCCACGGCCCGGCGGTTCCTGCTCGGTGCGATCCCGCGATGCCCTGCCCAAAGCTTTGGAAGCATACAACCGGTGCGTTCAGGCTTTTTGGTTTTTCCCCCCCACTCTTCTCCCAGTGCGTGAGAGCTGGGAGCACTGCTGCTGCTCAGTGCCAGCGTGTGTAGCCTTTCTTGCCGCACCGATCCTGTACTGGTGCTGCCTGCTTAACCCCTGGCGCATGCTGCATTTCCGTAACGCATCTGGGAGCGGTGGAGGACACCTGCTGCTCAGTCAGTGCCACAGCCACATCCTCCCCTCCCGGACCGCACCTTTCTCAGCAACCTTAAACGCTGCCCTTGCGCAGTCTCGCTTGCTTAATGCCTGGGCTTGGGGGAAGCGCCGAGCACAGCTAAGTGGCAGGTGTTGAAGTTCCCCACAAGCACTGTGGTGTCAGCCAGGAGACCATGTTATTTCTGTGTGAGTTGGCAACAGCTTCCCCCTCCTCCACCTCTACTTTGCTGAGCAGCAGCCAAATGAGCTAGTGTTGCTGTAACTCGCTTTGAGGAAGCACGAGGAGGTCTGATCCTGGCTGCTTGCCTTCTCCCCAGCTACTGGACACGTGTGAAGAACTCGACCCAGAGCTGGGAGCCACCCTCCTGCACTTCTCCAGGCCGGCTATGGAGCTGGACGAAGAGCTGACCCTGTTCTGAGTGACGGGCAGGGCAGCGGGCAGGGCAGCAGGCAGGCACTGGCACGGCAAGCCGAGTAGGACACCCTGCCTGCGGCTGAAGGGACAGACAAGGTGCTACCTTTCTCACCAGTGCTCTTTCTTTCGAATTACTTTGTAAATAATTTATTACAAGCATAACCATGAAGCTCTTGTTACAATAAAAAGTAGGTTACAAATTTCAGTTTAGACTCGCTTTGGGAACTGTAATTTTTTTTTTTTTTTCCTCCAAACCAAAATGTCTGCTTAAAGTTGCTTCGCTGTCCTATGTACCCTTACAGCCACCTGAGGGCACTTCTGTACAGGCAGCAGCTTGCGCAGGCAGGGAACAGTTGTGGCCAACTCTGTTTCTACGACTGTGCGCGTGGGGAGAAGGGGGACCACGAAGGGGTGCTGCCGGACATCCACTCCCCTGGGATTAGACAGACTCTTAGTACAACACTGCTGAATCAGACGTGAGCATGGAGAATCACAGCATGATAACAAGCTTTTTCTGAGCAAGCTGAAGCTAATTCCACTGAGTTCTTTGGGAGACTAAAATGCAGATTAAAAAATCTCCACTCTGCCGTATGGTTTCTACGGGGCCGGACTGGGAAAGCACCCCTGTCCCCCTCAGGTGGGCTCCTGCTGTGCAGTCACTTCTGGCTTTACCGCCTGGCTTTCTGAAGTCCCTGAAGTATTTAGGAGGAGAATGGGCTCTGGCTCCAGTGGCTTGGCTTTGTCCTGAGTCTGCGTCAGAGGGTGCACCATGGACATATGGACATTAAGGTTGTGGGCCTTCTCAAAGCGCTTCCCGCACTGGTCGCAGGCAAACTCCAGCTCCGTCTCAGCTTTGTGTTTGGTCATGTGGTACTTGAGCGATGCTCGCTGTCTGCACTGGAAACCACAGATTTCACACCTGCAAAGCAAAGCAGGGGCTTAGCACCGAGCCTGAAGCCGCAGCCGCGGCGCTCGCTCTTCGTCACGTGCACGAGAAGATGACCACAGCCTCAGAGCTGCTTGCTCGTAGCATCTACAACTACCCTGGTCACGCAACACAATTCTACCCCTCAGGCCTACAGCTCATCCCCGGTAGCTGAGCATTCACCTGCTGCACGCCCAAGGGCAACAGGAACAGAAGGAGGTGCAAGACTTGCTCAGCACCGGGAAGCTCTGGAGCTGGAGCACGCGTTGCGGATGAACATTTAAAGCGATTCAGCCAGGACGTTGCTAGCTACAGGCAGGCTTTGCATCGCAGAATTACTCTGTGCTAAAGTCAGTGGCTGTGAGAGCTCCGCAGAACTTCACTCCCGCTTCTACCCCTTTCCTTAGCTGCGAACGGGCAGTTGGGGTGCACTTACTGGAGGGGCTTTGCTCCTGAGTGCCGCATCTGGTGGACTGAGAGGTGTTTGCGTTGCTTAAAGGTCTGCCCACATTCATCGCAGATATAATTACGTACCTCTGCAATGGAAAAAGGGGGAGAGTCATCGATTCTGCCAATTTCTTAGTACACGAAATGCACACCCGCAGCTGCCCACGCTTACTGGTGGAGTCTGAATTCCGCCCCCTGCCTCTCGTCCCCCGCGTGACGGCCTGTTACAGCTTTACAGGCAAGGCAGAGCGTTCTGCACCCTGCGCAGAGTCTTGCGCAAGCCTTGTGCAATGCCTCGTTGGGTGTTTGCAACACCCGTCGCCCGGCGTGAGCGGAGCCCGCTGGGACGCACCTGTATGAATGAGCTTCACGTGACGCTGTAGGTACCGGTCGATCATGAACACCTTGTTGCAGCCAGGATGAGGACAGGGCCTCTCCCGAACCTCTTCGTGATGCTCTTTGATGTGTTTCTGTAAAGAAAGGACAGAGCCACTAATCACTGGGCTGCATTTTCCCCAGTGAAAAACTTGGATCCCCCAATAAAGGAGACCCCCATCTCGTCAGGCTCACGCATCGGCGCTGCTTCACTGTGGAAAAAACTGGAGATTTGCACCCAAATCTATGCCTGGCAGCAGGGGCTTTAACAGGACGCAGCGGAGCTTGTTCCCAGGGCTGCTGCCGAGCCAGCGGCAGCCCTCCAGAACAGGAGGAGCACATAGAGCCAGAGCGGCTCCTGTTACTTTTGGGAGTGCAGAAAAAGGCCTCTGCCTGCTTCATTTAGTCACTCACCGCCTCCTGCGGAGCGAGGCAGTGAATTAAATCTGTCGTGGATCCTCTCCTCATATGGAAACTGCTCGGTAATGCTCAAAGCTACAGGTCTGAGACAGGAGCAAACCCTGGACTCACCTTCATGCCATCCGCCCCTCTGTAGACAGCCGTGCATCCCTGGTAAGGACACTTGTAAATGGTAGGCAGCTCCTCCCTGCAAAGCAGAGGCCTGCCGTCAGCCAGCGTGCCGAGCGCGGGGCCGCTGCCAGCCGCCGCCTGCTCCTTATTACCTTTCACATTTGATTTTTTTTTTCCAGCCCGGCTTAGGCCCCGGCTTCTTCCTTATTTTGGGCTCTTCCGCCTTCTTTGCTTCTTTGCTGTCACTTTTCTTGCTAGAAACCCTCCAAGGAGGAACAAGGAAGAAGGACAGTGGCTTAATACTCGATGTTGGTTTTAGTCCTCCCACCTAATCGTCCCCGAGGGTTACGCCTGGTCTGATGGCTTAGCTCGACCTGGCAAAGCCGGAGCACGCACACCGTCAGGTACACGTGAGCCACGCTGCAGTAATTAGTGAGGGATGAGGGTGAGGGATGAGGGTGAGGGATGCGGCCCTGCTTCAACCCGCCAGGGAGCTCGGGGAACGCAGCTGCCAGGGCAGCGCCGTGACCTCCGGGCAGGGACGTGGAGAGAACCGAGGCCACAGAGGTCAGCGATGGCGTCGGCCCCGCTGAGCGGAGGTGGGCACCAGCCCTCCCACTCATCCGCAGAGCTCTGCTAACCACGCAGTAAGCCCCTTACTTCTTTTCGGGGTAAGGCTCGAAGGAGTCATCTGAAGATTGCACGTTTCTCTTCTCATTTTCGTCGTCGCTCAAGAAGTCCCTGAGATAGAGAAGACACCCTTTACCGACACAGCACCGGGCTGGCACTTCAGCACCAGCAACTCACATTCCTCGTTCCCAGTGCGTCCGTCTCCCCCACAGCACGGCACGGCAGCCGAGGCTCCACGTGTTCTCCTCCCCCGTAATCTCCCCAAGCAAATACAGCTCCAGTGAACGCAGCCAATAGCAAAATCGGGTCCTTTTAGGACCAGATCTCTGTAAGAATAACTGAACCACCGCCAGGAGAATGAAAAAACATCTGTTACGGAAAAGATCTATTCGTTGTTGAGGGATGAGCAAGAATGTAATCTAACTGTCTAGCGCAGGCTAGTTAAGCTGCAGGTCATTCTGTATTTCCTCGTACGTAGCAGCCACATAGGTCTCGGTTTTTCTTTTTCCTCCTTTTAAGTCCTAAGCCATACACGAAGCAATTAATTCTGAAGCCAGGAAACAGGCAATAAATTGTTGTGGCACTTTCAATGTGACAGCTGACACACTGGAATCAGTCTGCACTCGGCCATTTGGTACTTTAGGCTCAGAATGACTGGTCTCAGTTATCAGTTATTTACAAGCCTTGCTTTAAATACCTATGTTTGAAGGATTTAGCCAAATCTTTGATCATAAAGCCTGCTAAGCTGCCAGCGTCCCTCCCGCTCCCCATGCAATCGCTCTCCCCATGAGCAAACGGGGTGGTTTCTCCGAGTGCCACCCCTTGCCTGCGTTCCCGTAGCGACCGCTCTTCTGGAGCCCCAGCCCAGGAATTGCTCCCAGGCGAGGCAGGAGCTCTCGGCAGCCTGCCCCGGCGAGGGGCTGGAGCAGCGGCTCCGCCACCACCCAGGACCGAGCAAGCCCCCGCCGCCCCCTGCACGGTGCCTTCCCCGGAGCAGAGGGTCCTTGAATGGAATGGGACCAGGTTTGCTGGAAGCAGCCAACAAACACAGAGAGCACATGCGCACACGCCGCTGTGCAGCCCCCCCCGCGGCACAGGCGGCGAGGAGGGGAGTTCAGCGCGGCGGCGGCGGCATGAGCTTCGTCACAGCCGCTGCAGAGCCAGTGCTCTGCGCCTCTGACGCCGCTTCCAACGGGCCTCGAGGGCCAGGTCTCTCGTGGAGAAAGAGCTCTCCGAGGTGGGTCATTTCATACTCGCAAAGACGACATTTAGGCTATTTTAAACCCACTCTTCTCTCACCCCTCAGAAAGGTCACTGAACTCGTCTTTTACCCGCTCATCCGACGTTGCAGACAGAACCTGCTTCCCACTCAACTGTCCTAGGGAATGAAGGAGAACACGGTGCGTTACAAGGAAAAGCAGCAGAAACAAGCCAGCGGAGACAGCTGCCGAGAAGGAACCGACCGCTCCGGGTTCGCTCGTGGTGGCTCATACCATGTGAAAATATGTGCTCCACGACAAGTTAATGACTATTTAAACCAAACACTGTGTCTCGTATGCTCGGAGACTGCTCTCCCAGGGACGGGAGAGCCTATACCCCAGAGTTCCCACCAGCATCTTTCGGTTTCCCCCACGACACCTGCTCCGTAACTGAAAGACTTGTCCCCAGGTGAGTCCCAGCTGCCGTTCCTCTTTCCAGCAGCGGACAGACATCTCCCGTGGCTGTCAGAGCTAAACACAGCCTGACTTCTGTAACTCAAAAGCGGTGTTAATTCCTCTCTTCTGGAAGTGGCGTTTGGGGGAGTTCAGCAGTAAACCCACGTTAACTCGGCCCATGAGCCAGCCAGCCTGCCCGGCAACTTTCCTTTGCAGACAGAAGGGGCTCCTGCTGTTCGGCATCACCGGCAGCCACAGCGGGACGGGGGAAACCCCTCCTTGCTGGCATACGGACGGGGTTTGGATTGAGCAGAAAGGAACATTTAGCGAATGTCGTGCTGGAGAGCCAGCGACCGTTCTGCACCGCTCGACGGGCATGTGTCCCCTGGCAAAGGCACGGCAGCAGGGTCTCGCCAGCCAGGCGCAGCCTGCTAAGGAACGGCCAGGCCTCGGCCCCTCTATCAGAGGGGGAAACAGTGCACGGGGCGAGGAGACTGGCTCGTTCTGTGCGACGTGGTCGGCTGAACCCGCGTTCTCCCTTCCCTTCTGCAAGGCTCGGCGTCCCCGATCAGAGGCGATTCTCTGGGCAACCTGTGCTCCCCAGCTGGGCTCTGCATCCTCCCTGAGGAGCCACGGTCTCCCGGGGGGGGGCCCAGCCCCACCATGGCTCCCCAGGCCAGCTCTCTGGCTCTTTGCCCTTCCCCAGAGGCCTGGAGGGAGATGGGAAGGCAAATCCCTTACCTGTGGCACTGCTCAGTGGTGACCCGGGCTGCGGCAGGGCTTTCTCCTGTAAGGAGGCCGTGCTGTCCAGTTGTGAGTGAGATGAATCCCTGTTCTGCGGCGGCTCGTTCTCCACGTTCAGTGGCGCCGATGTGGTCCCTTTGTTTGCGGGCTGCTGGCAAGGAGTTGTCCTTGCTGGAGCATGCTGGGGTTTGGGAGCAGAAACAGCCTCGGCATTGTCTGCCCCTGCCCCGTTATCAGTCAAGCGCTGCGCCGTGCTCTTGTTCCACTCCCGTTTGACAGACAAGGCGTTGTCAACAAGCACCGTGCTACAGTCTGAATCCGTATCCATGACGTAGTCGTGCCCGTCCCCGCAGCCCCAGACGGCGCGGATGATGCCGCAGTACTCGGAGGAGAGCACGCTCTGCAGGCTGGGCACCGACGGGCAGCTCCCGGCGTGCGCGTGTGTCCACGTCACCAGGCTGTGCAGGCACTGGGGGCTGGAGGTGATCAGGTCGACTGTCGGGGGGAGAGGCGGCGTGCATGGTCAGTCCCTTGAGCCGGCGAAGGGCGCAGCCGGCCGCATGGAGGGACAGGAAGGGACCCACTCCCTCCTGGGGAGGGGACAGGGCTGCGGACCCGCTCCCCCCAAGGCTGCGCTGGACTTCTGCGTCAGAAGGTGGCTGGGAGACACCCTAAAGGCGCTGCAGCCAGAGGGACTGGGGCGGGGGCAGTCCCACTGACTGCCAATATCATTAATTTTACAGCCAAAAGTCTATTTCCGATTGCCACCCAGCTGGGACAGGCCCGGCACTGCCACCCAAACCCGCTGCGCCTGCTCTTTGTACCCCCCATGTAAGCCTGCGCCTGTTCAGCTCGGCTCAGGGAAGCCGGTGCCAGCGATGATCCCCTGGGCAGCCGGAGGGGAAACTGTAACCGGCCAGAGCAGGGCACGGCTGTGCCGAGGGACACAGGGTGGTCGTTCCTCAATGCCCCTAAAACCCAGCCCTTCGTTGATGGTATCACAGAAAGGAAAGGAAAGCAGCTCTGGCACTCACCCAGACAGGAGGCACCTCCTTCCACGCCCGGCTGGGCCTGGGCTGCGCCGCTCCTGCAAAAACCAGAACAGCACAGTGGGGTCTCGGGGGCTACGGAGGGACCACACGTCAACGCGCGGCGATTTACTACTCTCGATAACTCCCCGGAAGAAAGAAATACAACGTACTTTCCTTTCGACTTTACATGGCCCGTGGGAGACGCGTTCACCCTCTGGATAAACGTCCTGAGGACGCTGCGGCATTTGTAGAACTGGGCATGGCATTTCTTGCAGACGAACTGGGGGAGCGCGGGGTCCTGCCGCACCGCCACGCCGACCAGCCGCTGGAAGTCGGTGAAGAAGACCTGATCCACACGGCGCTGCTTCTCCGAGTTCTCCCCCATCACAGGCACCTTCCCGAAAGCATTGCGCAGGCTCCTGGAGGAGAACTTCCCGTGGCACAGACGGCAATACCCGGTGCTCAGGGCTCTGCCAATTCCTGCCGGAGAAGGATCGAACGCAGCCACTGGGTGCCTGCCGCAAGAGCGCGGCAGCCGGCTACGGCCCGAGAGCAGCGGCGTGCTGGAAGATGTTCCCCTTCCCTCGATCCGAGGCATCAGGCTGCCTCCGAAGCCCTGGCTTCAGCACAAGCACAGAAAAGCCGGCCAGGAAGAGACAGACCTTCCCTGGGATCCCCCCCTGCAGATCTGGGCACCACACCACAACCGCCTAACCCTAAAATCAGCCTTTCTGGCCTGACTGCCCCAGCGGAGCAGCCTCCTCCCAGCTGCAGTGCTCTCGGGGCTCGCTTGCACGTGTTTGTGCTTTTGCCAACGCTGTCCCTCGGCTTAAGTAGTTCCTCTCCCTCCCAGTGTTTATCTCCGAGGTATTTATAGCCAGCGGTCGCGTCCCTCGGCCTCTGCGAGCCTGAGCTGCCCCAGCTCTCGCGGCCTCCTCCGAGGCTCGCCATTTCTCAGCCGCCCTGCAGCCCGGAGTGGGGCAGGGAGCCGGGGACGGGGAGCTGCCGCAGCTCCTCAGCGGGGAGCGAGGCCGACCCGGAGCGGTGGGGCAGGACGCAAAGCGTCTCTCCTGCTCCCAGCTCACTGACCGCGCCGCTCTCCTGCCCGGCCACCTCCCTCCCTGTCCCGCGGCATCCCCGCTCTGCGGAGCGCGGCTCCATCCTTCTGCTGTGCCCTGACCGCCTGCCAGCGCAGGGAAAACTCCCCGATGCAGGCTCTTCCCGGCCCTGATGCGACGCAGCCGTGCTCTAAACCCTCCAGCCCACCCGCCCGGGGACGAGGAGGGAGCAGGGTCCTGCCTGCAGCCCACGAGCCATCGCTGGGACCACGCAAACAGCCTGCAGAGCGATTCGGGGTCCCGTTGCACACCAGAGACCGCTGGGGACAGCCAGCAGAGCCCCCGGGGAGGGGGGCAGAGGTGGGGAAGGGCAGCACACACAGGGGCGAGCGTTTCGGAGGGCTGAAAGCGGGGCGGCAGGGATGGCGCGTGCCCAGCCCGGGTGCCGTCCCAGAGGCAGCGCAGGCGTCGCTGCCGCCCGAGCGCTTCCTCTGCCGCTGGCGGTTTGTCTTGAGACACCAACTTTGAACCGTTTGATGATCAGGCTTATCTCCTGCCCCAGCCGCACCGGCAGCGCGGTGTTCGGCTATCGGCCGCCTCCAAACCGGGGCCAGGACGCGGCAGAGCGCTCGAGGATGGAGGGAAGGGTCAGCTCCCGTGCCCTCCGCGGGCCTCCCCTCGTCGTGCTGCCGGAGCCCCTCCGTACCTGCCTGCGCACCGGCCCCAGGAGCCGCAGCTCCTCGGGAGGCAAAGCTGCTCCGCACAAATGAGCGACCCGGGTGCGGGGCAGATCCGCCGCCCGCCCGTCTGCGGTGGCACGGAGCCCCGGGAACGGCGGTTTGCTCCCCGGCAGAGCGGGGAGCCCCTGCGCGGTGGCCGGGCTCGGCCGTGCGAGGCCTCCCGCCCGCCGGGACCCAGGCACCCACCCTGGTGGCCGGCCCCCGGGGAGCTGTGTGCGGCGGGGCCCGGGCCATGCGCACCTCCCGGG
>VYZW01024793.1:1491-31743 GCA_013401315.1 Balaeniceps rex | reverse complement strand
GTTATTTTTCTTCCATCTTAAATAGCATACAATGCTATACTATTTAGTATACCTTTATTTAATTCGTCTCATCTGTGACACAGTCTCTTCTAAAGAGCTCAAGCTTTAGATTAAAATGTAGTTCTCAGGCAGAAAGAAACTGCAGTAAAAGTAGTTGTACTACTAGTTCATCCTATGATTAATAGCAAGACTTGCTTAGAAGTTAGTCTTTGATTTCCTCTGTTTAATTGTAGCCCTAAGTGAAATGGGTTTTTGATTTATAGAAAATGCAAAATTGGGTACAGAAAGTTTTAAATTACAGTAACAGTAAAAAATTTCCCACAATAATCATCCCATATTGTTTCAATTCAAAAGAGCTAAGGCTTGATTTGTGTGGGAAAGAACCCATAGCAGCCAAGTTCCACATTTGAAACTGGGGAGAGGGGAGGATCAATTACCCTCTTCTGAGGGTATAGAAATACGCCTGAACTTCACTATGTAATACTTTTATCATATATTCCCTCTCTGGAAGGGTGCATGCTAATTAATTAATTAATTAATTTAGAATAGCTATTTTCTTACATGGATACCATTTAAAAATAAGTAGAAAAAATATGTTACGACATACGAGAACATTGGCAAAAACAGCAGAAGCTTTAGGAAAAGCGATGGCTTGTAATCATGACTGAAAACTAATCTCTATTTTTTTGATAATATTTGCATTATACAAAATGGTTCAGTATACTGTTAAAGCTTTAATAACTGTAGTTTAATAACAGTAGCTTTAATAACAGTAGTTTAATTCCTAAACTACCTTTTGGAAGTTCTGCATGGCTGATCTCGCTGTTGCTTCGCCATGTTTATGTTGACTTTTTCTTTCATTAGACCGCAATCGCTATGTATGTTTACAGCACTAATCCTAGATGTTGAAGTTCTAGATAGTTAAAATACATTCAGTATCATTGAAGCTATTCTGGGGGAAACGACTTTGCTTTAACAGAGTGAGACCAAATTCTGCTCTCTTTACAGGGGTAAATGCTGAAAAACACTATTCTGACCCATGGAGGTTTACATCAGTGTTCCTGAGAATATGAGTTTCGACCTTTCATGTTTGTTTTTTTGTGTACCAAAATACAATTAAAAGTAATTTTGAAAATAATAGTGCCGTTGTTATTCTCTTGGCCAACTTGGTGATTTTTAAAATTCTGCTTCACAGTCTCTCCTCACATACAGTTTTTATTNGCTTTAATAACAGTAGTTTAATTCCTAAACTACCTTTTGGAAGTTCTGCATGGCTGATCTCGCTTTTGCTTCGCCATGTTTATGTTGACTTTTTCTTTCATTAGACCGCAATCGCTATGTATGTTTACAGCACTAATCCTAGATGTTGAAGTTCTAGATAGTTAAAATACATTCAGTATCATTGAAGCTATTCTGGGGGAAACGACTTTGCTTTAACAGAGTGAGACCAAATTCTGCTCTCTTTACAGGGGTAAATGCTGAAAAACACTATTCTGACCCATGGAGGTTTACATCAGTGTTCCTGAGAATATGAGTTTCGACCTTTCATGTTTGTTTTTTTGTGTACCAAAATACAATTAAAAGTAATTTTGAAAATAATAGTGCCGTTGTTATTCTCTTGGCCAACTTGGTGATTTTTAAAATTCTGCTTCACAGTCTCTCCTCACATACAGTTTTTATTTGGAACATACTGAGTTTGCAGTTTGAATATAAAATGCTGCTTCTATTCCATTTGATTTGGTGTGAGCAAAATTTAAAATCTAAACATAAAGCGTAGTATTGATCCATTTATAAGCATTTTCAAATTGTACTGCACTTCTTGGATAATTTATTGTAGTAGCATTTTAAAGTCAGGTAAGCTCTGCTTTTGTGCTGTAGTCTGACAGTTTAATCAAGATACAAATTTAGAAACAAATAAGCACTGTCTTTTATATAGTGCCTCTAAATCCATGGTAATTGGTACCAGACCTTGGTAAAAGGAAAGGATTGCCGTTTCATGCTACCAATACCAGTGGGTGTTGCTCCACAGCTGCATCATATAAGAAGAGACGATGCAAGAAAAATTAAAGGATCCCCACATGCATTTTTCTTTAATATACCTTTTCCAGAGTACGAGGTTGATGGAAAATTCCCCTGAATTCAGTGTGTTAGCCTGCTGTAAATAGTGCCATATGTTCTGCATGCTTTAGCTCATACCTTTTGATAGCACTGGACAATTTTTAAGTCGGCTTTCTTTACTTTGTAGTTTTGAAAATTAAAAAAAAACCTAAAAAGCCTGTACGTAATAAAATCGGAACAGGGAGGGTAGAATAAGAGCGCTGCTGGTGCATTCAGATTATATTGATGTAAACTGGCTCACTTTGGACTCTCTACAAAGGCCTGTTTTGGGTAGTTTTGTCATGTCAGAACATACCTTGCAATATGGGCTGCAGTGCAGGTTCCGTTCCTGCTCTCTCTGTGTTTCGAGGATTCGTGCTCAGCTAGAGCATATATGAGCTATAGACTGAGGCTGTACGCTCTGGCAGCACAGATGGAGTATTCTGTCATTAGGACTGTTTGTTGCCTGTTGGAACACACAGCATATTTCTACCGTGGCATCAACAGTTTCTAAGAACTGAGGTCAAAATAAACAGGTTGCAGTTGGATACAGGAACAGTCTGGGAAACAACTTAAAATTCCCTGCTTAGGCATAAGCATATTCCTAGATACGTGGATAAACAGGCATTTTTATAGCAAGGGCTTCTCTTAATTTATACTAGCGTATACAGATCAGCATAGATTTGCAGGGGTGCAGTTAGTAAGTTTTCTATGGATATTGGCATATGCAAAATTGACCTTACTTTAAATAAATAAGGAAATTTAAGCACAATAATCTTGCACTATTTCTCCCCGTATTTGTAGTACTTTAGTAAAGTGAAAGTTGATGTCATTGTGCACATTTAAAAAAATACATATTTTAATTAGGCTTCCGTCTTCCTTGCAAGCATGGATGTCACTGATGGCACCGGTTCACGCAGTCCCTTTGAAGTCGATAGGATTCTTTACAGGAGTAAAGCTCAAGCACTGACAGACAAGCTCTGGCAAACCTCCTTGAAGTGGTTTAAGTTGCTACTGCCCCAAACTCCCTGCTCCACCCTTTTACTGGGGATTAGTGCTTCCTCAGCAGAATTTGCAGAAGGGAACGTGTGCCCACACCTTAGCTGCTTCATTGCAAAACCCACAGGTTCAGCTCAAAACCCTTCGAAATGCATCACTTTCTGCTAAGCTGCTGGAGCACGCCTTGGGTCTGTGTTTGCTGATTCAGCACCGAGAGCCGTAATCTCCAGCAGCTAGGTGGAGCAGACCGCTGGGAAAAGTGACTTAGCTGTGTGACTGGCAAGATTCACCAAAGCTCAAATGTCAGTGCCCCTTCCATCATGGGTATTTACTTACAGGATCAGCCCATAGACAGACTCAAATTCCAGGTGAAATCCTGGCCCCAGAGATATGAGCGGAGTTTTAGCCAGGGTTTAATTTAGAGTGTTTAAAAAAACAGCAAATTTTTACATAACAGGACAAATACTTGTGATGATTTTGGCTTGAATAGGTGTGCAAATAGATTTGCTTCCTGTCAAAATCAGCAACAGTCACTTCGAAAGGTTTACTCATATTTACCTAGTCACAGTTCATTTACAGCTAATGTAACTATCTCCTGTTTATTGAACTGCAAACACATAAATGCATAGCAAGCTGCTAGAAGTTAGAAAATACTCTCATGGGGTTTTTTTGGTGGGAGGGTGAAATGTAACTCAAGTTTCAGTGGTTAAAATTAAAAAAACAAGGTTATTTTTTCCTTTTCAGAAATGAAACATCATTGAGCTGTATGGCATGCATAATGGTAAATAGCTATATGGATATGTGTAGTGGCAGTAGTGAAAAGAGGTGTCACGAGAATTAAGGAAATTTATAAGACTAATATGGGAAAGATGTGTTTAATTCTTTAAAAGAAAGAGTAAAAAAGAAAGCCTCCCCAAATTTTTCATTGCTACCAGTTTACTGCCATTGCCATTCTTACTTCCCATGTCACGAGGAGTTCAGTGGTCCCTATTACAAGGAGACTGGTAACATTATCATCCCTTCTTACCTTCTGTATGCTCCTTCTACCACAGTGACAGGGCGAGAGCTCTTCTAGAAAATGTTTTTTATGGGCTGATCTTTTTGTCTTCACCATGTTTCTTTCTTGTTGGTCTTCTCCATAGAATCCCTACACACACTAGGTACGTAACAACATTTTTATCTGTCCTTTACAAGGACAGGTCTTGTACATCCTTCTTCATCCTAATCCACCACTTCTTTCCTACTCACAAACAGCTTCTGAGTCTCAGGCTCTTCACTGACTGCGAATGCAGCTGGGAATACTCCCCACCCCACCCCCCCGCCTTTAAGTTGGCTCTCGGAGCCCACCGCAGATGGTCTGTACCGCATACATAATAAAGACTTTTTTTTTCTTTTCTCTTCTGAGGCAGGTTTCTATGAATGTAAGAGGCAGACACTCTGGCAAGCTTAGACCTGTGTTTTTATATTTTTTCTAAGTGAGCCTTGGGGGACTTGTTTGCCATAGTTTGGAAGTCCTTAATAGCTTACGGAGCTCAGTGATACCTTGGTGCCAGAAGTAGCAACCTGATTTGTCCACTTGATCTTTTCTTAGGGAAAATTATATACGTTAGCAAAATGAAGTTAGGGCACAGCTAGACAAGAAAAAGAAATTAAGCGAAAGCACTCCAGGAACTGATGAAAATCAGTTGCTTTAGGAAGGTGGTCTCCTAATAAAAGTATAGCAGGTTTGTGCTAACTGTGTTTAGAAGTGCTTTGGGGTGGCCTGTTGTAACTGTGTATTTCTTACTATTCCTACTAAGTTTTTTTCAATGAGTTAACTCTGGACTGTTGTTAGACTTGAATAAACTCTGTGTACCAAAATGTACCCAGGACCTCGTGAGAGCCAAATGAGCATTTTCAAATGTCAAATGGTTGAAGTTCTAGGTAGCTCAACACTGTTGCTTCCCAGATAGTTTGTATATTGTCGTATTTATGTTTTTAAGTTCTGTGTTATAGTAGTCATAAAAACAGGTACACGTGTGGAGATCTATTTCATGGGTCTTGCTGTGCATGTGCTTCGATTTTCTGTTATATGTGGAAGCTGCCTGCCTGCACAGGGCTGTTCTTGATCTCAGCAGTATGCTTTGGGAGCTGAAAATGTAGAAGGTCATGCAGGAAAAAAATAATGGAAATACATTTATACCAGCAGTTTTAGCAGCTGATTTGACCCCCACGAGAAAGGATATGTCAAGGTCAGATATGGCGTTGTATTTTTTTGAAAAGAGAAGGGAAAAATGTCCTGAACTAAGTTAGATCTTGTTCATGATGAGGAAAAATTTTTACAGGTATTTCATTCCTTCTCTGTTTTGCATGTTGATACTGTAGGAGCGTTACTCATTAGATAGTAACAATACAGTCCAGAATCAACTCATGGATTTCAGAGTATTTGCTAAAATACTTTGGGATTCAAGAGCCTGAAAGAATAGTTGGCTCTTAGAGGAAAAAAACCACTGGTGTCAGATAAGACACTCTTCTGGGGCCTGAAGGGTGTAAAGGCTTTAAAAGTGAACAGAGCAAATAAAATCTTGTGGGAAGAGGCTAGCTCCAGAAAACATGCCAGTTAGGCAGCAATGTTCAGCAACACAGAATGATCACAGGATCATCCTTCACGTTGGAAGGGACCTCAGGAGGTGTCTAGTCCAACCCCCAGTCAAAGTAGGGTCAGCTGTGAGATCAGACCAGATTGCTCAGGGTTTCATCCAGTCATGAAAGCCTCCAAGCATGGAGACTGCACAACCTCTCTGCGCAGCCTCTTCCATTGCTTCACTAACCTCATGGCAGAAAAGTTTTTCCTTATTTCCAGCCTGAACCTCTTGTATTTAAACTTAAGTCTGTTGTCTCTCGTTCCCCCACCACACCCCACTGTCAACAACCTGGCTCTGACTTCTCAATAACCTCCCCTCAGGTATGGAAAGGCTATCAACAAAACCTTCTCTTTTCCAGGCTGAGCAAGCTCAGTTCCCTTAGCCTCTTGTCACAGGGCTAACGCTTCAGCCCCCGACCATCTTGGGGGGTCCTCCTCCTTCATCTATCTACGTTGTGGTAATGCTCAGCAAGCTGATGAGTGACACAGGAGGGCTATCTGGACGTTGCTGGGGCTGTCACATGCAGGTCCACGTGATGGTTGTAGCCAGGACAGGCTTGGTGGCTGCAAGTGAGCCACACTGCTCTCTCCAAGCTCGTCTAAGGTATATGGATATTTTTGCTGACCATCAGCTAGAAGCGGTGCCAGGAGCTCATGCCGTTGGCTGGCCTGGCCTTGGCCTTCACAGCGGATTCCTGGGTTAGTGGTGTGGCATTACTAATTTCAGGTATTAATTTAGAAAAGTACTAGCCTGGATTCGAAAATCATGATGTAGTTTAAATGCTGTAAGACGTTAAAATGCTGTAGAGTTTCTTTTACTTTGCTGGGTGGTTTTTGAGCTGCTGAGATACACGTTTTAAGCATAAAACATGAGGGTTAGAGATATACTTAGTCTTAAAAATTGTTAAGTGTCTTGTAATTGCATAACTGCAGGAGCCAAGGCTTTAAGAACAATACTGAATATCATGAAATTTGTGATTTGATTTTAAAATTAAGCAACATTGATAAGATCAAGAGTCTGTTGCTTTTGTAAAGCAAATGTTCATCTAAGAAGGGTTTTTTCAAATAGCGAACCATGTCTGTAAAGTTCTGAAATGATAGCTGCTATTATGTGATCATCTGCACAGTAATTAAAGTATGCATTAATGCTCTAAGACACGCATTTAGAAGTATGGATTGAAATTAATCACCCTGACACTATATAAATTGCTTGCCGTATACAACAGCATGTATGTTTCTATAGAAAGTTGTATGTTTGTGTATTATACGTGGGTACAGTTCAATTTAATATTTCATGTATTTAATTTTATTACATATAATTTAAATATTTAATATATGGGGGGTTTATTACATATTTAACCTCTCCGGGACAAGCATTTTTAAAGGTAGATCTTGCACTGTAATAACCACTAAAGACTAAATTGTCAAGATACTCAAATACCCCTCAAGAAGTCTTTGAGTTGTCCACGAGCATCTGTGTGAGCAGGGCAACAGGAATTCCTGTCTCTGCAAGGTTTGAATCATCCGAGATGAGTAGTTTGCACATACATACTGCAGATGGGAATGAGTCTCTTGCAGCACACCAGGCTTGGCCCCTCTCTCGCAAACTGCAGAATGGATTTTTACCAACAGACGAGCTTTGTGGAGGAAGCCCTTCTCCAGCTAAAAAGTGTGGTAATTCTTCAGCCACTAATTAGTTTTATCTTAGGTTTAAGCTTGTGGTGTTGATTCCATCTCTGGCTTCCTGAACACTATGCAGTGTCCTTAGGAAATCTCCAGTGTGAATTTACAGGCTGTACGGTTACAAAGTGAGGTACTGCCGCTGTTGGTAACACGGTTACTCTTCCTACTAGAAAACCTTTGTAATAAATAATCCGCAAGATGTTTGAGGAACGGTTCTGTTACTGCTATACTGGACAATTCATCCGATCAGGTTTACTCTGTTATTTTACAGACTACGTGACTTGTAAGTCAAAAAGCAGGTGTCTGTCCTTTTCACGTTGCTGAAATGCATGCGGTGTACAGTTCAAAACAATACTGCTGTCCTGCTTTACAATGCAGATAACTTCTTTTCTTCTACAATTTGTCTCACTGTATAGAGAGCAGTTGGAAATATATGTGCACACTGCTCGATCTGTTGCTTTTTCCTCGTGGTACAGTGCAGTCTCCTGACTAAAAGTGTTGTTCTGCGCAGTGCAATCACGAAGCTAATGGATTAAGATAGAGAAGTATCCAGCAGCGTGTTGATAAAAAGGACACAAAAAGAATAAAATCATTGTATGGGGAATTCTTTGAGAATTGCTGCCCTTGCAAAGTTAAAATGTGTGTGCTACAAATGTCTTGTTCTTCCCTGCCTACACTCTGATATAGGACCCAGTTTTTAAAAATGGATGTTTCTGTAAAACTTTGATTTTTAGACTCACACTTCTGTACATACTTCTTTGTATGTTTGAGATCTAAATGCAGTATTCAGGCATCCTTTCTCTTACAGCTAATATTGATGATCCTGCCCAAGAGTTACAAAAGCAGAAGAAAGAAAATCCTTACGGACATTTGCTGCTTCAGTTGATACATATTTACATGTTTGTGCGTGGTGAAAGATTGTCTCCTTTTTTTAATTATTTTTCAGTGTATCAGCCTGGAAGTAGTCTCCCTGAAAGGAGTGTGAAATTTAAAGCAGAAGAATTACAGTTTAACACTGAAAAAGCTGTTCCTCATCTGAACCGTCATTCAAAACACAGGATGAAAGTAGCTGAATAGAAGTTTTCTATCACATTGTCTTCAGGACTCCTAGAAGATTCTTCTGAAACTTGGGGTAAGATCAAAAAAAAGAACAAACAGTGTAGTTATAAGATAGAAGCTGATATGAAGCGTGAAGGTATAATTCTAGGGCAGAGAAGAAGGTACTGTTTGTGCATTGACCTCTATGCTGAAATGTCTATAGGAGCAGTTCCATGTAAGAAAATTTCCATGCAATACTTGTTAAAATAATGAAAACAGAAACAACAATAAGCCCAAGTTTACTACCAGGATTAAATATATATATATTTGAATAAATTGTTTGCTATTCAAAAATGAAAGCATATATTATGTTTTCTTTATGTTTTGATAATATATGCCAAAGTACAGAAATGTTTAACTGTGAAAAATAATCTTTAGTGTGAGTATGGAAAGTATGAATCACTGAGTAGTACGATATATTTTGGCTTGCTTAGCTCCTGAGAAATAGCTGAAATATTTGCACTGTACACAATTAATGTCGTTGCCTTGTTCTTAGTGGGTTTGTTTTGTATTCAGTAGCGGTATCCATTATCTTAAATTTGGTGAATTAAATTCTTCCATTTTATTTCCTTATTGCTATATCAATTTAGTACAGGTAGTTGGGTTGTCATCAGGATACCTCCTTTGTGACTGTAGTTGTAGTATTTCATATAAAGAGCATTTTCCAAGGGATATCAGTACTTTCTCATGTGCATGAATCTTTTCTCCTGCTTCTGTTTCAGGTCATATATATAACTAAAATTCATGCCAAAGACTTTGTTGTCTAAATGTATATCGGGTACAGTTCTTAATATTGCAGGTGTTTACATTCATGCCAATATAAAATGCTTCTTACGACAAATTATGGAATGTTCACATAATAGCCTTAGGAATTTGGCCAGGGTATACAAACAATTTATTTTTCATTTGTTCATAGTCAGACAAGTTTATAATTAAGACAGTAATGGGCATAAGCATTCTTGCAGCCTTTGCATCTCGTCTTTCTTGTTAACATCAAAGAGAATATTTGTGGTAGAAAACATAGCAGTTGGTAATAAGTGTGGGAGAATCAATAGCATGCAGATTTTTTTTTTTTTTTAATCTGGTTATCCCCTATCCTTCTATTGTCTGTCCATCTGCATTAAAGGAAAAGCATGCATACTTTTTTTTTGTTATTCCAAATGCTGTAGATAAAAATGATAGCTCTACACTGGTACCACATTCTGTGCACTCCCCAGACTGCCAGAGATATTAATGAAAACGTGCAAAGACTTATATAACCATTACATCAGTGTCTTATTTCTAGAAATGGCTACTGTAAATTACCCTTTTGCTGATGAATCCATTGCACTGATCTGTAGCCTGCGTGGTCCAACTATGGATTAAATCAAGAACATGAGAAAGCTGAACAGGAATCCTGGCATAGGATGATATTACCTTGTTTTGCATCGGAAACATGTATGTGGGTGAACATGTGTGTGTTCATGCATATATGTGTATAAATATATAAAGTGTTTTGGATTTACTGTGTCTGAGGACAAAGCCCTATATGTGATGTACCTTTTAACTTGAAGGGTTGTGCATCTTTTGTGTCAGTTCTGAAACTGTTGAGATCAGCTGAAATATCAGTCCTGGAGAGTCACTGGTGTGTAAGACAGATAGTTGCCAGCAACACAGTTTCTCTAAGGGCCCTTTGAGTCTATGATTTGATTCCTCTCACAGCTTGGTCCAAAATAGCATGTATTTGTTGGCTGTGAAGCCCATTTGTCTCTGCAACAACTAGGGACATTTGTTTGGGGCTGTGCATATCTACTGGAAAGGTACTGGGGGGGTTGTGAGTTTCAAGGCCTTTAAAATAATTATATCAAGTAATGACTTCCATTGATGAAATGTTAACCAGTTTGCTGATTTTTATCTTGGTTTATGTCTTGAATTATGTGCCCGTGGTGTTAAAAAGCTGAGATTTGGGTGTTCATATATTTTACACTGAATTTAAAACATAAATAGCTCACCATAAGAATCTTCCTATACAAAACGGAGAGAGAGGAAAAATCAGTCTGGTTAAGAGGTGGTTGTTCTTATTTAGAAAAAATGAGTTGTTATTGCTACCTGTGGTGTACATAAGTTCAGCAATATGTATACCTCTTTAGGACTAGACCTCAGAATAAATTGCAAGATCAGAGACTAAATTAAAATCTTCTAAAACTTGATCCTCATGTGCTTTCAAGGAAGTGGTCTATTCCAAGAGCACTAGTGTATGAAGTCTTGTTAAGGTTAAAGTCTCTTCAGGTTGAAGTTCATTTTTTGAGGAAGAAACCCAGCTAACAATAAAACCAGGTAATGCCCAATGATATTGTCACAAATAGTTAATTAAAATAAATTTGTAGGCAGAACATCTGCAATCTGTACAACAAATACTAACCTGTTGAGTAGTAGAGTAACTCTTTCTTTTTACTGCTATTTTGTTTCACAATTTTCTCAGTAATAATATGGTTTCTTTTGTAAAAACTAACCTTTGTGTCTTGGGCTAAATAACATTCAGTACTCTTACTGTTTTCTCATTCTGTTGGTTCTCTCTTATGTATTCGTAAGAGGATTTTTTTGGAACATACCTCAAAAGTCTTTTAATGCCCAATAAATGTTCCTTCAAATATGCTTGCTCTGGATACTCTCAGGGAGAGGAGAAACTGTTCTCCCATGGTTCCCATGGCCTGGATAGGTGCAGCTGACTCTGTCGCAGCACTGCTGATGCTGCATTGCTCCAGATAGAAATAGAAAGAGAAATCAGTAAATCTGTTCTTGTCTCACCTGTTGCAAAGTGAGAAATGAAGCATTTTGAAAACAGATGCAAACACAGATTCAAATTAAGTTTGCTTATTTTGAATTTCTCAGTTTCTGGCCCAGGGAGCATGGTGTTCTCAAATCCTCAAACCAGTAGAGGGGAAAGGCTGACCCGGTGCTTGTTGTATTTCCTGAAAGTTAATTTACATGTGTTCAGATAAAGAAAGAGGTCCAGTTGTGTGGGTTTGGTTTGGTGGGTTTTTTTTTTTCAGCTGCAGTTTTCTTTGTAATTCCACAAGAAATTGAATAATTTGGACCTTTCCTACTAAAAGCTTTAGACCCACCTGTGAAAAGCAGATTCCCTTGTACACAAGAGATCTTAACTCGGCTGGTGAGAAGTAAGTACAGAAAATGGACAGTGCAGTTGCTCCAATATCAAATTGCTCTTGCAAGCCTTTCAAGTCTGGATTTCTTTCCAGTCCACAGGAAATGACTGATAATCCTATTTTTTTCAGAGAAGGAATGTGCTGTAATAGAAATACAGTATGTAACATAAAGATTAAGACACATCCTCAAATTAGTTAAGTCATTGGAAAGGTATTGACTTTATCCATTCAACTAAAATGATAGTAGTAAAGCAGGGAAAGTTAATTGTAGGAGAAGCTGGTTGCCTCCTATCTGCATTGTTTTCAGTTCCTTAGAACATTGCCAAACTTAAAATATTTGGGATGAACTTTCAGTGCTGAGCCTATTATTCAGACTTACTGTGATAGGGCAATTTCAGTCAAAACAGCTTTTTCTGAGAAGAGGGCAGTCTTACCTTTGGTGTTTTCTAAATTTTGAGGATTTATGCTTTAACTGCAACCTTTTTCTCTTCAGTCCTCTAAATATAAATCCTTGTTTGTACTCTCAGTCGGCTGATTGAATCCCCAGCTGAAAAGTGATTGTGAGATGAGTATATGTTCCTTGTAATTCAAAACTTTTTGTGATAGGTTCTGAAGTCTACAGGCTTAAATAAATATGGCAGTGGTCTTCAGTATGTAGCTCTTTTTCTCTGTACATAGTTCCTGTGCAAGAGGTCCTGTAAGAAAAAGTGGCTCAGCTCTAGCTAACATTGAAAAAAGAAATTTTATTTGAAGATTCAAGGAACAAAAGGAGCTTGCAAGGAATAGCATAAGAAGGTAATTAAATTCCCTGGGTAACCAGGAGAAAGGTAGAAAGACAATAATGTTACTTAGAGTATTTTGGGTAAGTCTTAATCTTTCTATTATTTTGGTACAAGTCATATTCTGTATTTTCCATACATACTGTATTTTTACAAATTGCCAAACAGGTTACCAAATATTTTCATAGTCTTATAATATTACTTGAGTACTTCCAATAACTTGCTTATATTATATTAGTAGTCAATGAAACTGAATTTTTAAAGAATCAATCATTAGCATGTGTGAATTCTCATCATTGGAAGCTACGTACCCAGCTAAAGCAAAATCTCAGACAAATAGACATCAAATGAGTTGATAGTGTCTACATTAAAGTACTAGGAGCATAATTTCTTTGTAGGTGATGAAGTGAGATAGGTGATTTTTCCCACCTACTTCAGAAACCAGCTCTGGATGGAAGGGTTGTTTCTGTAAGTGCCTATATCCTTTTCATCAGGTATGGTGAGTGCCTGCTCCTGGGCATTCAAAAGTCTAGCAGGTTGAAGTCACAGGAGATGTCCTGCACACCCATATTGCTTGGGACTGGAATTGGTGCCTGTTAAATTGATGGGAAGAGGTATGCTGCTTTTAACAGGAGAATTCGGGACATCTCCATCACATGCATAAGTGTCTTCTGTGTTCTTGCTTTGCAAAATGCATCAGGAATTATTATTTCTAATACAAAGAAGTTTCTTCATTTCACTGTCAGAAATAAGAATGGCCTAGTTATTAAAAACTATTAAATATATACAAGCAGAAAATCAAAATTAAACCTTATCAGTGAGGTTTTACTAAAATTGTTTACACTGAAGGAAATCAAATTAAGTCATCATATACTCCAGATATATTATTCAGTGCTGAATTTTGAAGAGTCTTGGTGTTAAAGCTTTGTATTTTTATTTACACCAGCAGCCTAATCACTACCTTTCAGAATTAACATTCAGAGCATTAGCAACAGCTGGCTATTCTGACGGATGCCACGCTGGAGACCAAATTACTTAGGTGATTGCTAGTAATGTTTTGTACCTGTGTATGCAATTGATGGCAAAGCATCCTCAACCAACTAGTGGAAGCAGAGCTGTATAAATCCAAAGCATAGAGTCCTTGTGTTTTGGAACCTAAAGCTCTTTCATCATGGACATCTATATTATTTCTAAATTAGACACATTAGTATTTCAGCTTATTCCTGTTGGAACAGGTCTTGAAAGAGCAGGATGGCATATTGACTCCTGTTGCAATTTTTTTTATTTTTTAAATTCTCTCTGCTAAAAAAGCTCATTAAACGCTGGAAGTCAGCTGTCTCTTTTTAAGAAGTATAATTTGTTAACATCATAGTTTTTCATGCATATGAGTTAGTGTATTTATTTCTTTACAGAGAGTGGTCAAAATTGGGGTAGAAAGGGGATGTGAAAAAGGTGCCAGTATTCTCATTTGAAATGTTAGTATGACACTGCAATTCATCAGTGACAGACGAATCTGTTAATACAATTCCGTCTTTTTATTGTATCAAATGTTATGTTGCTCAGTCTTTGGGCTTCTGTGTGATTTTGATACTTTCAGGGAGATGGATTTGAGAAGCATGCCCTTTTTAGTAAATTAAACGTACCTCAGAGAATCAACAATAAATGGATCCTAAAGGTGCATGCTGTCTTCTCCCCTAAGAAGTAGCCACAATTTTAAATACAGTCATCCTGGACTTAGCTCTGTGGTGAGGAATTCCTCTGTTAGGTATTTGACACGCCGTGGGTTATGCTGTCATGTATCTCAAAGTGACTTCTACCCTGCCTTGGTGTACTTGAGACATAGCATTGGATGAGTGCTCAACTGACCATAGATACATCCAGTTCAATGGACTGCACAACTTTCATTGACAGTTTAGTCTCTCATCTAATGATTCTAATGGCTCCCAAGGTTTTTTCCACCCATGCCCCAGTAGTTTATAAGCATGCTCAGTGATATGGCTGGGTGATATGGCAAGTTTTCTTTTCTGTGAACAAGTAACACGTATGAAACCAGATCCCAGCTTTGGTATTACTGGTGCAGAACACAGATCAGGTGAACTATTAAAGCAGATTTAAAACTCACCATTGAATGTCACTGCTTCCTAGAGGTCTAAAATAGTGCTCTCAGATAGTGCCTTAGCACTACCAGAGCAGCCCACAGGCTGGTCAGTGTGGCTGTAGCATCCAGCCAGCCTGTAGCGCAGCCACGGAGACGTTTGATTAGGAACCTTACCTTTGCTCTCATTTACCAGTCGGTGCCTAGCACTGGCACTTGCTTCTGACAGTCTGGCCCATAATAACCGCTTAGAGCCTAGTCTCTAATTTTTCCTTTATGTTGGACCTTGAATGAAGAGGAATATCTCTCTTCAGGTGACCTGAGAGGAGGGACATTCTGAGTATGCTTTTAAGAAACCAGGTTTAGATTGTGGGTAAAACCCTACCAGTGTTGAGGTCATTATCTCTTGTCTCATGTTTTTGAAGACTTTAGACAGTTCCATCCTGATGTGCTACCTATGAGGGGACTCGCAATTCTTGAGATTGATAGCAGAATAGGAGAAGGTGTTACACTGAAGATATTGACGCCCTTTTACAGGTGATACCTGGTATTCTTTCATTAAATCTAAACATGTGATATACAGGATATAATTCTTCTATTTTGTTGGGGTTATTTTAAATGAATTATTTTTGTATGGGAGAGAACTGCTTCTGCTATACGAAGGCTCCAGAGTGCATGTTGTTGGTGAAAAGTAAATTTAAGGGCATGTTATTTCTAATGTAAATGTGGAACTGCTGTGGTCACGGGCGCACAGACTGCTCTAAATTCATAGGTTCATGCAGCACTACTGCTCTGACTACAAATACTGATTATAGGATAATAGTATAAAGAAAGTGCAGTGTGGCCTTTTCCCAATTTTAGATACGGTTTAGCAGCTGGAAATGAAATTAATCAATGCCATTTGACCACTCGGCTCTCTGTGGACAGGCTCCACAAATCGCGAGTGAGTCTAGGTCTACTAAGATGATCGACACAATCGGAAGGTACATCTATAAAACTGTTTTTGTGCAACCCGAGTTCAAGCAATTATCTGGCCTTTCTGCTCTTTTTTTTAATCTCAGTTCTCTTGAGTATTATTAGACAATGAAACTGTGTGTCCATAAAATTCAGATTTAGTAAACTGGCCACAATAAACAGTTATTTATGAATAAAAGCATGAAAGAATATTTTTAAGTGTATATTAGATTTAATTGTAGCAGCTGTGCAATATGTTATTCTCAGACTCTGGAATGAGGTGCTGGGACTGACATAAGTTGCTCTGAGTATTCCTTGGATTAAAAATTCGTGCTGTTTGGATTCTATCATGAAATGGTTGGCATCCCAACAATCATGACAAGTGTATATGTTGGCAAGGAATTAAAAATGGTGGTGCCTCTGAAGTTTCGCAGGGGGTTTACTGCCTGGGGATGGTGGGCAGTTGTAGCTGTTACTAATGGTGTTCTGTTGTGTGTGTCGCAGCTAATTTCTAAAACAAAGCAAGACTGGTCGCCTGTTCCACTTGGTAATAGGAACTGCTACATTTGGTTTTCTTTGAGCATTTTCTGACGCTGGTGTTTTCATGTGCCCGCTTCTTTTTTTGTTGTTGTTTTGATAATAAATTAAATCTGACTACAAGACCTCTCTGCCTTTAAACCGCAGTAAGGGCTGCTTGATTTTTCAAGCATGGCCCTCCTAAAATTTTTACCCTCAAGAGGAAATACCTGATTTTTCGTTTGTCTTTGATCCGGTCTCATCAATGCAATTTTACTTCTTCAAAACAGTTGAGCCTGAAGTTCATTATAGTGCAAGACCAGAACCCTTCTGTTGCCTTATTTTTAGTAACAATTACATTGAGCCTTAAAATCACATTTGCAAAAAGAAAGGACTGCACCAATCCCTGATCTTAGCCCTTAAAATTTGCTGTTGCTTACACTTCCAAGAGAGGCACTGGAAGATTGAATTCCAGCACCTTTGTTCTCCTGAGAGAAGAGCAGTTAGTTGGATGTTAGGCGTTGTTTGGTGGTGTGGCTTGATGATATTTCTCTATGGCTAAGTCGAATTAAGCATATGGTAACCTCACAAAACTATTTCAATTCTCGCATCTTTGTTTGCAGTATTTTCACTTACTCTTCTGAAGTACATTAAACAGTGTTTTTACTTCTTTGAGGTGTGTAGCATTGTTTGGCTCGTGTACTTGACCTAAGGATGCTGCGTCTGTTTTACAGTGTCAGTCCCTCTGGGGGTGGTTGTGTGTGACCCATTTTGAAGTGCTGGCTGTCATGTGAATGTTAATGACCACCTCCACCTATGAAATGAGGGTGGATGGTTGGAGAGCACTTTGATGCCGTGCCTCAGGCAGGAGCACCCTTGGTGGTGACTCAGTGGAGCTTCTCAACCCGAGGCAGCGAGGTGCTTTGCACCTGCAAAGCAACTCAGCCCAGCAGGAGGGACTGAGGGAGAGCTCTGTTCCTACGGGTTTTAGCATCTTCCCAGAGCAGAGCCTCTGACTGTTTTTCAGAGCTTATGTACTTGATTAAAATATAATTTCCCTTCAGCTTATAGAGCTGAGAAGCTCTTAGAGGCATGAATTAATGGGGAGACAGGTTGTGTCTGTTACAGACTCAAGGAGCTGTGCCGCAGAAGAGAAAAATCATTCTGCTAGGTGATTTGTTAGGTTCAAGCAGCGCTTCCAGAAATTTTCAAGCAGGAATGTTTATCTGCAATTGGGACTGACTGACACGGTCACTTCTTAGGAAACTCTCCATTAAAGAATATTGTAGTTTTCTTAAATGTGGTCGTTAGAAGCCTAGGAAAAGAAACGTAATACTTAGGCAGGAGGGAGGTGAGGGAGAATACTCAGAAGATTTGGAGGTGTCTGCCACACTTGTCACTGTGGCTGTGGCAACCCAACTGGAACTTGGAAAGGGGAGCCTAGTTTGTCCATTTGAAAAACTGGATATTTTTTTCTCATTGCACCTGACTGAAATATCCACGTATTATATGTAGTAAAGCTCTCCAAATACCCGTAGTAAAGTTGGCTGCGAAAATATGGAGCCCTCATGTTACTTACCTAGCGTACTGTGCATGGAAACATGGTTAGCATCAGGCAGGCTGAAAGAGACCCACAGAGAGGGGAAAAAAATCTGATTAACAGCACCTAGAAATGGGCAAATTAATCCCCTGCAAGGAACCAGACCGCGAGGAGTGCAAAACTTCCAGGCCAAGAAGATTTCATGTGTATGTGGAAGAATTGTGTCTGTATATGAACCTGACAAAGGGAATAAAAATGACAAAGTGAAGGTACAGCTTTTTTACATCTTCACGGGACAAAATGAAAGAATGAAATAAAATTGCCAGGAATGCATACACAAACTCTGGAACAGCTGAGGAAAATATTTGAGGAAAATATACACAAGGTATCAGAGGGATACTTATCTCTAAATCCCAAAAGCGAGAAGCAGGGAAGGGGATAGATGCTTGCATTGTGTTGCTGAGAATTCTGGCATGCACATGTACTTTAGAGACATAAAAGATCTCCTAATTAGAGACAGGATCATTTGTGGGACATGTGATTCCAGTTTATAGGAGGAATTGCTGAGAAAAAGACATCTAACCGTAAAGGAATGAATCAAAGAACAAGAGCAGCTGAACTGTCCAGGAAAAGGAGCAAAATGATGGCCGCTCTTGCAATACATAAGCTACGCTTAAAATGAATCCAGGAAACAGGGCAGAGACAGGCTCATGAAGGATGCTGCTGTGGTAGTGTGCTGGTACGCTCCTCTGCACACATACTGGAAGGAGCGTGGAAGTGATTTTTACTGAGGTCTTAGTGCTGCATGCAGCCTCTTTTGTGAGAAAGCAGCTGTACTTAAAGTTACAGAGAAATTTCCAAGGTACAGGAGGAAATTTACAGCAAGGCTTAAGCAAATTCACCGTCTTGTAGCACATGTCCACTGCAGAAAGTGGTCACCAGATATGTTTTCAGCTACCGATTGCAGCGACTGTACCTGCACTACACTCGTGGATCAGCTGCCACTCAGATGGCAGTGGGGACGTGGAGCCGGCCAGCAGCAGGGAGTGACAGCAAGGCACCGCTGGGAAGCAGAAGGCAGGACAAGTGTGACCAGGTTGTGGGGAGGCAGCCATCCGGGACAGTAGTGAAATGCAGGCTGTGAGCGATGTATGAAAGCAAAGTAACATTAGGGGCTGGTAGGAACGGAGTCACAAGAGTATAATTCAGTAGTGAGCAGTGGGACTGTGCAGTGTGTGTCTGGCTGACGCCTCGTGGGCTCCTGCCTACAGGCAGTACGGTGGGGCTTTGGCAAGGTGAAAGCAAGTTCTGTTTCAGCAGAACAGGAAACAAGAGGCTGTTCTGGAGCTCAACATGTGTGTGAAGGAATATGAAATCAAACTGGTCCAATCAAACTGGTCCAAGTGGGCTGGCCGTGAAGGCCAGCCTTCAGGTGTCTTCAGGTTAGTAACCTCTAGTTAGTTACCAAATGTTTGCATGAAAAGCACAACAGCTGTCAAAAGGAAAGTTGTGGTGACCCGTCTGCAGTTCGGAGAGAGGAGGATGAGTAGGAAGGCAATGTTAGAAAGAGGCACCAGGAAGCTAATCTATCTGAGTGTGACCTGGATGTTACCCCCTTTTTTTGTGTTTCTGTACATGGTTCTCTAAAGAAAAGCTGATTATTTTTTAGAAGAATAGAGGCCTCTCTTGTTGTTATTCATCATGTGGTACATGAAACACTAACACTAACTCAGAAATTGTGAGTTAACCTTGTCCTTTCATCACGTATGATCATCTCATCACTAGACTGGTGACTGCTCAAAGCTGTCTGTAGATGGTTGGGCCCCAGACAACTAAACTTTTATACATCACTACAAAAGCAGCAAAGAAGATGAGAAGGAAAACTGATTGTCCCAGGGGACACAGCATAGTGGTTTGGGTAGTTCTGCATAGAAAGTCACTTGTGGCTTTTATAATGAGGAACTTAAGGTTTGAATTTTCAGACTTATTAGCTGTACATTTGTTTGTTTTTTATTAACTTAATATACTATGTGCCACATTTTCTTTGGGGTATTGAGTCAAGTGATGGATTCATCCAGTTTAGCTCTAAATGCATGGGCTTTCTTTTTCATAAAACTTTGAAGAGATTTGGGTCTCAAATTTCATGAATTATTTTATTTTATGCCTGTATATTTTTGGTACAGCAGCTAATGTTTTCTGTCCTGTTTCCTTTCTGAGAATATGTGCTTCTGGCTAAGGTAGAAAGGTAATGTAGTTTTTGTTTGTTCTCTTTCTTGACCCATGAGAATTAGAGTTACCTTCTTATATGAGCAGACACAGTTAAACCACTTCAGTCTACAAAAGAATCACTGGAAGTTTGCAATCCCCTAGCTCTCTGCTCCAGTAGAAAAGAAAAACAGGTTTTAAAAAGTCTGAGAAAGATATGGCTATTAAGCTGATACAGTATACTTCATCCAGTTGCTAAAAATCTTGACTGTTAACAGTGATTAAATATAATTGCATCAGTAAAGGTGGTGTAAAAAAAACAACCCTGACTTTCATTAGAAGCTATCTTTAGGAAACCCTGATTCCTTGAGTTAAAAAGTTATATGTAACATTGCTGTTTTATTTTGAGTAGCACTTTGAAGGTTTCTTAAATCTAGGAATATGTAGAAACAATAAATAAACCATAGCAGAACAAATACACAGTTCTGAAGTATTCTGCTAGGTTTCATTATATATCTGCAGTTCATGTGGTTTATTCGAAAAGAAAATTGGGCATAAAACTGAAAAGTTAATGGAAAAATATTCAACCATCTTAAAGATCTGACCAAATAATAAAGATATTTGCAAGAAAAAACAAATGAGCAAACCACCAGCTATGTGCCAGGTAAAATTTTCATTGAATGGAATGGAAGGACTCCCAGTAATTTCAGTTAAAGCTATTGAATTAATTCTTTTTTTTTTTGCTACTCTTCAATTTGGAAGGGAATCTGTTCATTATTTAAAGAGCTGAAAAACAAATTTGATAAGCTTTTTCTCTTCTTTTCATATATTTAACATCTGAGCTATGTCATGTCCTTAACACTACACAATCTTTATAGAGATTTTAAAATTTCTCCAAGTTATGTGATCTGAAAAAGTTCTTCATAGACAGTAACATGTTAACAAATTAAGCAGTTTTGGTATAATGCAGAATACCACACACTGTTCTGTGTCCTTGGAGCTGAACTGGATATTTGCAGATTTGGTTTTATCCTGTAGATTATAAGAAATGATATAAACTTAAAGAGGACTGTAAAACCTCCTTCAATGAAATACTGAAAATTATGAAATAACCTGATTCTTACATAGCTTTGTCACTGCCAATGTTAAATATTACTGCAAGTATTTATTGCAGTCCTGAGGGGCAAAGGAGGCCAGGAAGGCTGGACATTCTTCAAGAAGGAAATCTTAAAGGCGCAGGAGCAGGCTGTCGCCATGTGCCGAAAGATGAGCCAATGGGGAAGAAGACTGGCCTCACTGAACAGAGAGCTTTGGCTGGAATTCAGGAAAAAAAGGAGAGTTTATGACCTTTGGAAGAAGGGGCAGGCAACTCAAGAGGACTACAGAGATGTCGTGAGGTTATGCAGGAAGAAAATTAGAAGGGGCAAAGCCCAAATAGAACTTAATCTGGCTGCTGCCGTAAAAGACAATAAAAAATGTTTCTATAAACACATTAGCAATGAAGGGAGGGCTAAGGAGACTCTCCATCCTTTATTGGATGCGGGGGGAAACATAGTGACAAAGGATGAGGAAAAAGCTGAGGTACTTAATGCTTTCTTTGCCTCAGTCTTTAATAGTAAGACCAGTTGTTCTCCAGGTACCCAGCCCTCTGAGCTGGAAGATGGGGACGGGGAGCAGAATGAAGCCCCAGTAATCCAAGAGGAAATGGTTAGCAACCTGCTACACCACTTAGACAAGTCTATGGGGCTGGATGGGGTCTACCCAAGGGTACTGAGGAAGATGTGGAAGTGCTCACCAAGCCACTTTCCATCATTTATCAGCAGTCCTGGCTAACTGGGGAGGTCCCAGTTGACAGGAGGTTAGCAAATGTCACACCTGTCTACAAGAAGGGCTGGAAGGAGGATCCGGGCAACTACAGGCCTGTCAGCCTGACCTCGGTGCTGGGGAAGGTTATGGAACAGACCATTTTGAGCACCATCACGTGGCACGTACACGACAATAGGGTGATCAGGCCCTGTCAGCATGGGTTTATGAAAGGCAGGTCCTGCTTGACTCACCTGATCTTCTATGACAAGGTCACCCGCTTAGTGGAGGAGAGAAAGGCTGTGGATATTGTCTACCTAGACTTTAGTAAAGCCTTTGACACCATTTCCCACAGCATTCTCCTGGAGAAACTGGCTGCTCATGGCTTGGACTGGTGTACTCTGCTGGGTAAAAAACTGGCTGGGTGGTTGGGCCCAAAGAGTTGTGGTGAACGGAGTTAAATCCAGTTGGCAGCTGGTCACAAGTGGTGTTCCCCAGGGCTCAGTATTGGGGCCAGTTCTCTTTAATATCTTTATCAGTGATCTGGACGAGGGGTTCAAGTGCACCCCCAGTAAGTTTGCAGATGACACCAAGTTGGGCAGGACTGTTGATCTGCTTGAGCGCAGGAAGGCTCTGCAGAGGGATCTGGACAGGCTGGATCAATGGGCTGAGGCCAGTGGTGTGAGGTTCAGCAACCCCATGCAATGCTACAGGCTTGGGGAAGAGTGGCTGGAAAGCTGCCTGGCAGAAAAGGACCTGGGGTTGTTGGTCAACAGCCGGCTGAATATGAGCTGGCAGTGTGCCCAGGTGGCCAAGAAGGCCAGTAGCATCCTGGCTCGTATCAGGAATAGTGTGGCCAGCAGGAGTAGGGACGTGATCATGCCCCTGTACTCGGCACTGGTGAGGCCGCACCTCAAATACTGTGTTCAGTTTTGGGCCCCTCACTACAAGAGAGACATTGAGGTGCTGGAGCGTGTCCAGAGAAGGGCAGTGAATCTGGTGAAGGGTCTGGAGAACAAGTCCTGTGAGAACCAGCTGAGGGAACTGGGGTTGTTTAGCCTGGAGAAGAGGAGGCTGAGGGGAGACCTTATCGCTCTCTACAACTACCTGAAAGAGGTTGTAACGAGGTGGGTGTTGGTCTCTTCTCCCAAGTAACAAGCAATAAGACAAGAGGAAACGGCCTCAAGTTGCACCAGGGGAGATTTAGATTGGATATTAGGAAAAATTTCTTCACCGAAAGGATCATTAAGCACTGGAACAGGCTGCCCAGGGAAGTGGTTGAGTCACCTTCCCTGGAGGTATTTAAAAGACGTGTAGATGTGGTGCTTAGGGACATGGTTTAGTGGTGGACTTGGCAGTGCTAGGTTAACAGTTGGACTCGATTTAAAGGTCTTTTCCAACCTAAACGATTCTGTTTCTGTGAAAAGTATAACAGTGAGCCCTGTTTGCTTAGAGAAATCATGTACACCAAATGTGTTCTAGAGAAATAATCATATTTTTTTTGTGGGTATTCAAGAGAAGTGATAATTCTGAAGGAGAGAATGCTGTTGATAATGTTTCCACTGGGAAACACAGTAAAAATGTATTTAGCTGTTCCCCTAAACCAGCAAAGTTTAAGTCCAGACCTTGAGGCGGCCTGTGGTGAGGCGCTGAACTAAATGCTGATGTGTTTTCTCCACATATAGGTGCTTTCAACTTTTAAGTTATTAAAGGTATTAAAACCATGAAAATGTCTTGATATTTAGGGCATTTAATGAAATCTTCCAAGAAGGTAGGTGTGTAGGTACAAGGTAGGTATGCACTGTACAAAACAAAGATATTGTGGATGATGAAAAACGAGTCCCTTGTGAATTTATTATTCCTATTCTGCTTAACTATTTGCCTTTTATTTTGAGAATCCCAGTGTGGAAAAATATTTTTGTAATCTGTGTTTGGCATTTTTGGCCCTCATGCAATTTTGATTCATGAGTTGAAATCCTGTTTCCATGGAAATCAGCTGAATTGTTGATCAGCTTTGAATTTCTCCCACAAATTAAGGCAACTGGGGGACATCATCTAGGCTGATTCTGTCCATAATGTTGGCCATAGTATTTTCCCTTTTATCCCATATGAATGGGAGCTCTATTCCAGTGATGATTTAAGTCAAGATTCCCAAATGTAACTGTAACAAATCCTCTTGTATCAAGAGAAACACAAATTTACCAGAAATGCAAAAATAGTATGACATGTACACACGTGCTCGACACCCTGGCAACATACACGCACTCAAAAAAACCCCAGGGGCAGCTGCGGTCATCGTCGCGATTACCTTTTACATTTCTACAACCAATCCACCTCATTTTTAGTGAGGTTGAGTTGCAGCTATATAGCCTTTATTCATAGCCTGTTTCTCTTCCAGTTACTGCTAGGGTATTTGACAGACATGTTTGAGTTGAAAGGGACTGAGTGTCATCCACATAAATGCCTGCTGGACATAAGCCTCCCTTATTACCTTCTGGACATACTGAGCAGGAGGAAAAGCAAACTGTGACCAAGACTTGTTGAAGAGAATAGCAAATTTTTTTTCTTTTTCAGACTTCTAGAAGAGAAAAAGCAAGTCAGCAACTCTAAGATTTGTAGAGGACAGGACAGTGTCTGCAGTGTCTCCTGATGATGAGTGTTAAAAGCTCATAGATGTGCTGCAGTCACATAATACCTGACCATCACAAGTTCTCAGGAATACCAGGGTAATAACAGAGTGCTGTGATCTCTCAGTGTCTGTCCTTTGATCAACTTGGGCAAATAGAGCTGCTCTGTTAAGATGCTTGAACCTGACAGCATTCTCAGTAATTTTGTCCAGAAGTGGAAGTTCAGTCTGTGGGCAGTTATTGTCCAGTTGTCGACATCAAGTGACTTCTTGTGCGACAGCTGTCAACAACTTCCTCAGCAGGAGCCAGCAGATCTGCTCCTGCTCCCTACCATCACCTAGTAATGGGTGTAGTTTTTCTCTGATGACTTTCAGAACAGGTGAAATAAAAATAAACTATTTTTTAGAAAGTAAAAAAATCAGTGCTTGATATATAGCTTGGGAAGCGGGGTTTAAACTAAACTTATTTTAACTAGGATAGTAAGAAGTGAAACTCAAAATACCAGCTCTGTTGTTTCCTTAGCTCTAACTCATAGCTCAAAGAAATGGATGCGGTAGGAATTGGCTCCTGTGGGGAGGGTGGGACAAGAGTATGATTGTTTGCCGCTTTGAAAGTGTTTGTTTGTCAGGCATTCGGGTGGGAGGGTGGCAGTGAAAACAGACCCTTCCCCGCACTGGAAATGCCAGGTGCTGTACTTCAGCAATATTCAGATTCTGAGTGTATTTCTGGCTTTCCTAATCTTTGATCCTGCCATTGAATCCGCGGGGGTGCAAAAATCCACCCACACAGATCCGATTTCAAAATCCTGGCCTTAATTATTTATGGTTTGGTTTGGACAAATTACTGTTCTCTGTGCAATAACCACAGTTATTTCCAGAAATACAGAACTATCTAAAACATACATATATACATTATGTATGTATGTACTTTTTTTTTTTTAAGATGTTGCCTTTATTAATGTGTTTTGAGGCTTAACTGAAATTCTCATTACTCAGTCTTGCCCTGTGCTGCTTTTCACCTGACCACACTGGCCTTGATCCATAGCAATTAATTTTCAGAAAAAACAGCTCATAATGCTTATAACCTGAAAGCAGTCCTAGAACTAAAAGAAGAACATCTAGGTTTATACACCTTGCAACAAGATCCTAGTGTTTTGTTAAACTGCAAATGGACAGTACTAGTTTTTCTCCACAGAACAGACCCCCCATTTTTTAATGTCTCTGGGCCCTATTCATAAGACTAATCCATCCCAAGTTAGATCATTTTCATCTGCATATAAATAGAAGGTGAATCTCTTATGATAAAAACCCTTTTAACCAAGGACAGTAAATTTCATGAAACAAAAATAAAATCAGAATTTTACAGCAAAATCAGACATGCCAGTGCTGTTACAGAGCCTGGAAATGCCAGCCAGTACCATTCTTTAATCAGAGTAAGGCAAGCTTGATGACTTTTAAGTGTTTCCCGAAGTCTTTTTTTTTTTTTTTTCCTTCTTTTCACCTTACTTTTTCCTGAATTTTTAATCATAAATTAATGCTGATATATTTGCTGTCATAATGCTTACAAATAGGTTCCCAGCACTTGGGTGTTGCTTTAAATTTGGATTCTTGTCTTCATTTTTGTCCCTTAATGGACCCGGGTCGAAGAAACCTACTCTCTTCAAATGTTTATAGGTAGGATATGGCAAGCTAGGTAATTTCAGTTATCGCATGTTCTCAGTTGGAAGTCAACTGAAAATCAGAAGAAGCTTTCAGGTTATTCCTGTGCCTGCTCAGAATTGTGTAAAACTGAGTTTAATTTGAAGTTAGAAGCCTGTACCCCAGCTTTCAATGAGGTGCCATCCAGGTACTCTAAAACACATTCCTGATTCTCAACCAGCTTGTCGAGTTTTAAATTGGCAAGCAAACCTGATAACAGCTGAACGTGGTTTTCTCTTCATAAGATTTCAAACAGTTGTCTGCCTAAAAGGTGGGGTAGAAGACTTCTCTGTCACACCTCCTACGTGCTTCTCCAACCAAGGAAACTGACCTCGTGCTTAAAGCAGAGGGCTTGGGCTGGGACGGTGAGGGCTCTGCTCTCAGCTGTGCCACAGCCTTCCTGCACGGCCTCTGTAGGTCACTTACCTCTCTGTACCTTCCTTTCACCATCACGTAATACACTGCTACCTTGTGAAAGGTCTCTTTGTTAGTATTTCTTGAGCACACAGATGTTTCAGGTGGAAGATGATAGAAATACAAAATACCATTCCTAAATGTTCTTTGCTGTCTGCAGTGCATTGAGAAATCATGCAATAGTGCAAGGAGGCCGTGTGCATTTTATCTAATGAGATAGAAGCACTAGTTTTGATTTTCATCAAATTAATGTATGCTTTAGGATAGAAAATAGTATACTTGCCTTTCAATAAATAGTATTTATAGTTTTTAAAAATAAAATACAGCATTAGCATTTTGCCAGGTTATAATAATGCAAAAGACTTTTTCTAGTTCGGTACAGTTAGTTTGTATTTCCTAGTCATGGTTGTGTTTAGTGCTTCTTTAAAAAAAAATTTCTCAAGCTTTTGGAATTGCATGTTCCAGAGCTTTGGTACTCTGTTGCAGCCTGTGTTGGAACTAACTGTTTTCTAAGCCTGAAATAAACCCCTTGAAGGGATCCTCAGTCTTCTCCTGATGGAAAGTAATAGTAAGCTAAAGCAGAGGGTCTGTTTAAGGCCCTTAATGATGAGAAACCAGTTATACAATGGGGAAGAATTTTGCCCTTAATATATGTGTACAGTATTTTCTTCCCCTACAGAATTACCAGATTCTATCATGGATTGTATGGATGTTACAACACTTTTTTTTAAAGATTGCGAGCCAAGGTTTGAAAATGACTAGTAATACTGGAAATGTCAGTGTTGGAGAACCAAACTCGAGACCTTGCTGATAGCCCTTCCAAAGCTTTCAAGACATTCAGCTGTGTGCAGGAGATCCACTTATGGTGTCTGAGGTTGGGATACAAAAGTCCAAACTTGTCACCTTTCAGCCTTTGACGTAGTTTAATTTTTATAAGAAGATGCTATAGATACATACTTGCCTGTTAATACAAAGCGATGTCTTTAGATTTAATAGTTTCCCACAGTAAAAAATTATCTGCACATATTTCTATATGGGAAACATGGGGAATGTTATACAAACAAGAAATGTGTTTCATCTTTCAAGCTACAAGTAGATAGTGGCTTTTCAAAATCTGCAGATTTTCTCTGTAAATTAATCTTCTACTCTTTTGTTGGTGTCTTTTGAGTTCTGTTGGCTTCCAGCTAGAAAGCTAATGATAACGCATCAGAATTGCACCCATTTAAAAGAACAAAAGCAGGGTACACATCTGTAATAACAGTGTAATGACACCAAATCTTTGTGTGTATGGTTTAGTACTATTTACCTAAACGCTCATTCATTGGCACGTAGACAATTTCTTCAATGCTTTATCTTCATATTATGTTTTGCAACACCAGGCATCATTAGACATCCACTCACAAGCATTTTAAAGATTTTTCCACACAGCTATAAAATTGCACCTTCCTCGTTGAATATAAAATCAAGTACACCTGTAATAACAAAGTAGTGGAATAGTATGCATGTCTTCCTGGATGTTTAACTGCCTTGCAGTAGAGCCATGGTGGTTTGCCTTCACAGACTCGGTGAAATTAAAGGTCGTGTCCTAATGTTATGTCTTCCTGTTTAAAATGAATAGCTTGTAAATGTTTATCTCAACTAGAAGTGAGAACGTGGTCTACGTTTGTGCTCTCCAATTCCCATTTTGAGAAACTGTGCAGAAAACCAGCTGCATATCCTTTCATGTCCCTCTTTTGCTGTTAAACATTTACATCTTTGATTTCAGTTCTTTGCCAGGTTTCCCCCTCCTTGCATTTGGATTTCTGGTTCAAGCTTGCAGTAGTGCCGTCTAGATTTATAGTGGGTTACATTGTTTTCTGCAGAAAAGAGCGAGAGAAAGAAATAAATCCAGCGCTGAAGTACTGAGAATTCATGTACAGCGTCATACAGTATATAATTTCTTTGTGTTCTGCCAATATGTATTTCAGTTTAAAATGTCTTGAGGCTGGTTGGGACTATTTCTATAGAGAGAGGACCAAAGTATACAGTATATTGGCTTCCATTTTGCTGTTTTTGGACAGTCAGGACTGCTTTCCATTTCATACAATGTTCCAATATAACTAAATCACATATACTCTGTAATGGAGGCTTCTGAGACCTGGGGCTTCTGTAAAATGTAAAAGAGCAAAGTAGTATTTATACAGTATAATATTATGATCGCTAATGAGCTGTGAGGTGGGTGTTATCATGAACTACTGTGCAGCAAGAAAGGTTCCTAAAACATGCATCAACTTACTCCATCTCCGAATCATTGCAGATAACACAGTGTTTAGTTTCTAATTAGACTTGTGTGTGCTAATTCTCATGAGTAGTGCAAGTGATTGACATTCTGCATTTTAGTGGCAAGTACCAGAGCAGCTGACTTCAGCTCCATGATGAAGCCAGCATACAGCTGCTGAGAAAAGCAAGGCGTTCGGAGAAACTGATTTGCAAGATTAACACACACTGATTGGTACGGCCTTGTTCTGAGCGGGAAGGAGGAAATAAGGCGCATAGTCTTGAATTAGACTAATGATATTCTAGTCCTAAAAGGATTAGGAACGAAATGTTTAACTGAAAAAAAAAATTGTATGCATAATCTTTTTTTTTAAATTTTAAATTATTTATTTACTTTGGATAGTCTTTTGCACTATTTCTTAGGAGAGGATGAACGTTAACTGTTCTTCCATGCCTGAGTCCCCTGTGTTTAAAATCCAGACGGTTTGTCCCAAGTCCTGTTTTCTGTACACATGAGTAATAAGTGTAACCTTCAAGGCAGAATCTTGTGAACTACTTCTTGATGGAACATGCCAGAGCAGCATACGCATTTTACATAGCTAAAATGATTTCTGAATAATTTTCGCTAGCATGTTTTCTTTGTGGCCATCTCAAGTCAGTATTTTTGGTAGTGCAGTTCCACTGTAGAAATAAAGATAGCAATACAGATTTGATATAGACAGTCTCATTGAACTAGACTGGGTTATTGTAAGGTACATCTTCTAACTTAAACTGTCCAGTCAGGTCTGAATCCCTTCAGTCAGATTCTAAATGTTAAGTTTGGCTTTTTCAAATCATCATAATAATTGCATTCAGCACTAATAAAGACTGTGCCTGTGGCTCTTGGATGTTATTAATGTAACGTTTGAGTTTTTCACAGCCTTTAAAGCCTCACTCATTTCAACCATTGGAAGTACCCTGTGAGGTAGAGCAGTACTGTTACTCTGTTTTATGGAGTGGAGACAAATGACTACGGTTAGGTCCCTTGTATGCATAACAGTTACAGGCAAGGGGCTGGCTAAGGAGTGGTGTTTTCTCAGGATGATCAAGCTGTGGCTTGCTGCAAACCCCATCTGCCCTCTCCGCATGCAGTGTTAGAGGCCCTTCCTGGAACAGGCTTCTCGGGTGATTTATCTGCATGAGGTTGCCAGTACAGGATCACTGGAAAGGCAGATGGGACGCATGATGGCAGACTTGAACTAGTTGCATTTGGCAGAGAACAGATCTGTGGAGTATGATAGTCACTTTATGGGTCAGAATTTCTATTTAAATGGTATTCCTTGTGGATTTCATCATCCAATCTAGTGTAAATATCAGTGATACTGTGCAGCTGTTGGATTTTCAGAATTGCTAGGTGTGCACTAGAGGCTGCAAAGGGTGGGTTTGTACAAATAATGAAACAAATAAAGGTATTTGCTTTTGTCTGTGTGCTTCAGCCTGCCGGTAATACTTTTTTGCAGTCTATGTAAATAAAGGTCTGATTTTGCTTTGTCAGTTGATGTTGGGGTGATTTAAGTTAGACTTGAAAGCCTCAACAATATCCCAGGTAATAAAACTTAATCATGAAGTAAGAATGGTAAAATCTGTCATCTGCTTGAGAAAGGAAGGTGTAGGGTAACCCAAACCTCCCATTTACCTCCCCTCTGACCCAGTTTCTTTTTTGTTTCTCTCAGAAAACGCA
>VYZW01024792.1:154427-167488 GCA_013401315.1 Balaeniceps rex | reverse complement strand
TGTACTAGGACAGCTTATACAATAACAAGAAGAGGAGTGCTCACACATCTTTTTTCTTCAGCTAGTTCCTCATGTGAGTGTGAGAGAGGGAAGTCTTGTACTTTTATCTTTTGCACCCCTTTGGGGGATGGTCAAAGGTAATGGCCAGGTGCAGGTTTTTATTCTTCCAGAGCATGCTTATAGTGCTTTCTGCAAAGCAAGGATCATGTTTCAAAGCCTCTTTTTTAAACACTCTGTTAGAAACTTAGAGGTATACAGCAGGTACAGAATCTCAAAGGGGCTATTACAGTTATTTTAGTTGTGGAGGTGATAGAAATTCAATTTGCCGATCTCCCAGCATTTGCTGCAAATTTATTGTGGGTAGGCCACAGTCTATCTAACTGAGACTAAAGTACAAAGCGTCAGTACCCGGGAATGCAGAAAAACATTTAATAGTGGTCATAGATGTAGCAAGAGCCAAAAAGATGTCATTGATGTTAAGCTCATTAAATACTTGTAGCTTACCTACTTCTTCAGGAAACTAAGTTTTCTCCAACATACTTAAGTGTGTAATCCTACAGGAATAAACTGGATTTGCCCAAAGCAGTCGAGCCCTTTGATCACCTCTCTTCAGCCCTCCCATGCCCCCCAATAGTAGGATAACACTACTTGAACTCTGCNCTCATTAGTGAGAGAAGCCTACGGAGCAATGAAACCACTCCAAAAATGAGTGTTTACTGAAAAAACTGGCCAAGAAATCGTGGGCAGGAACTGCAGGGTGTCCTTCTGCACTAGCTCTGCCCTTCCCAGCAGGGGAGCTGGATAAGCTCCCTTTTCATTCTGCTAATGAAACCCAGGTGAACTGTATCTCTTTACAAGTCTACCTGACACTGGTCACCTAAGAAAAAGGCCCCAAGCACCCTAGCTTTATTTGCATTCACTAAAGAGAACGGCAGAAGTGTGGTCAGAATGGAGCATCCTTTGACTCACAGCTCTACACCATACTGTGAGCTATTTCCAGCAAAGTCATGAACAGTAGTTTTAAAAGGGAGTGTCTGCATCTCCTGCAACAACTGCTACCGTCTAACCTCAAGATACCTTCCAAGAAAGAATCGTACTTTTATATTTACAAATTAAACAGGCCTGAGTAACTATCCAGTAAAGTGAAGATGGGTCATCTTGTTCAAGGAAACGCTGGATGCTGAAAATCACGAGGCCTATATTTCTGTTTCTGCTACAGGTTTCTTCCCGAACTATTGTTATTTATACCCCAGTAACACCCCCAGGCAGGAGTTAAAGCTCCATTATTTTAGGTACAGCTCATTCAACAAAAAGATGACTCATGCACCAAAGAGGCTAAGTTCATCATGACAACAATGTTCTTGTGGTTAATTGTAAATATTTCACTTAACTTCCATGAAAAAGAGAGACAATAACACTGCCTCCTAGTATGTATTTTGAAGCTACGAAGCATAATTCATGAATGTTTGGCAAGTGCTTGATTTTTAAGGTGCGGGGTACTAGAGAAGTATAAAGTAATACATAGACTTTCCCTCCAGAGCAAAATAAGCATTGTAAAGAAATTATGTAGCACATGTAGCTGTTGCAAAATAAGCAATTGTAATATTTCGGATTTTTTTCCACACGAATATTGAATAATACTGTGTACTTTAAATGACCCCAGGGTGTTATGGTAACTGAGACCACATTCCTTCACAAGTCATCACGGAGCTTTGTTTTATTAATAATTATACTACAATGTTCGGTAAGTTACAGTAATGCTGGAAATCTCTGTCTCTTGTACACCCTCACTGTTAGATCATCAGTTTGACAGTGAAATACCCCAAATCCCAAACCAGCTCAGAAATACATGTCTTTCAGCAGACATTAAAATTACTTGGTCCTTAACCAGGTCTCTCTGGCTTATCAACAGCCAAAATTTCACAGCAGATGTGTCTGCTATTTAAGACTTCTGTTTGCCAAAGTGTTCTTCTGGCTGGGACCAATCCCTTGGGTGCTGTGCTGGAAAACTTGCCAAAAATAGGGGGGCTTGTACTACATTTGGATCTTTCTGTCTTTTCCTCAGTTTTCATTTTTAGCTTGATCTTCTCTCCTGAAAAAGGACAAGGAAATGACAATGAAGTTAAACAATTATAAAACACAATGTTCGTGTGACATATTTACATAATAAATATGTCTTCTCACAAGTTCAAAATTTCCCATACCCTAAATGTAATTATGTAGGAGAAGAAATTTGGAAGCAAACTTGTTCTCCTTTATGTTAAGCTGTTAGACGTCCAGTCACTAAACGTAACAACACAGAAAGCAGCTGCTGAAATAACCTGTCCAGTATTTTTTTCTTTCTTTTTTTCTTTTAATTGGGTACTGCTGCAAGACCTTCTACATTCTCTGCTAATTTTCCTTGAAAAGTATTTCCACATCAATATCCTCCACATGGTAGCAAAGTGGTTGCAGGCCTGCACAAAAAAAAAAATGATTGATATTGTATTGTACGGCTAATCCAAAGCTTACCGAGGTCAATGCGATTCTTTGCTTTGGCTTCTGTTGGTTTCGGGATCAGACTCTACAGCAGTGCTTGAGAAATCTTAAAAGTTTATTTTAAATAGGAAAGGGTGAACTGCAAGCCAAACAATTTATTCAAAAGAGAAAGAGAGAGAAGAGCAAGGCAAAGATTATTCTTGTCTCCATGCTGCTGACTGTGGCGGAACAGTTCTGTTCATAGTGTCGATATATAAATAACTTCATTGCCAATCTGAAAAATCTAAAAAAACCCAAATATTCACAAGAAGCAATACTCAAAACATGAAGAAATCTCATACCTGCTGACGCAATAAACACTGTGAAGTCTTAAACACATGATATTGTGGTTTTAGAATGTAGACTTTCTCCCTTTTTCGGTGATTCCCATGAAATTACCAATTATGGACACCCAAAAGCACTTTAGATCTCACACGTATTTTGAGATCCACATTTCCATTGTGTACCTAATTTATCCCAACATTCTTTATTGAAAGCAACAAGGTAACTGGATCCCACTATCTGTTCAGCTCATTTCAGTGGTTCTGCTCTTTCTTTGCTTTATCTGGCCATATTTTCCAAGACCTGTTTCACATTAAGTGGAGAACTCCTGCCTTTGGAACAGCTACTGAAAGGCTTAAAAGTTCATTCCAGCAAAGAGTGATTCAAAAGCAGATTCCTGTGTGTTAATGGACTCTTTCTTCCTCTTAAGAAAACAGTGGAGCATAGATTTTCTCATCCCACATCAGACCGGTGATACCATATCTTGTCTCTAACAGCAGCCAGTTACGGGTGCATCTGACAAAAACACAATGGGCAATCGGAGACGCATGAACCCATTGAGAACTTTCCCTTGGCTCTGGCCACCAAGGAGTTGACGTACATTTTAAAGCTTGAGGGTTTTATGCTCTTAACATTGTGGCCCACAGTTCTGTGGGTTAATTATATATTTTAAATTATTTTTAATCAGTTTTTTCTCAGATTCATTGGAAGTCCCTTACAGCTGTAATGCAAGAGGGAACATACAGCTGTAATACAAGAGGGAATAAATATCTTAGTTACCTCTTCCAGAAGTTTTCCTGTGTTTTTCTTCAGTCTCACCTCATGTATCTATGCTAACAGGAAACAGGTCCAATTTCTTTGATATTTCCTTCACCTAAAAAGGTCTAAAGAAACCACTTTAAACTTTTACAGCAGTGTCACATGCATTCATATCATTTTATCTCTGTGAGTATTACACAAAATGTCATGACTAGAACTGAGAATAATATTCTAGCTAGGAAAATATTATTTATTTATCCAGTGACACTGTAATCTCTTCCCTTTCACAAACTCATTTTATTTCTTACCAGGTTTGTCTGGCATTAGGCAAATGTTATTGTGAGGCAGTTCATTTCCCAGGCTGAACTTTCTCACTACTTTGAGAGGATTTTCAGCCATCCCAAGTTTTGATTGATTTTGAATGATGTGTGTCGCCAGTTCATTATTCCATGAGCTTTGCCAGCTCCGAAAAGCAAACAAACAAAATGTAAAATCAATTGTAGGATTCTTAAGGCACTCTGTTGCTAATTATCGTCTAGCACTTTTCTCCTCAGGAAAATAATATTTAAATTATATCACATTTCTTCAAATTTTGTATTTTTTTCCAAAGACATACCCTTTGGCAAAATGAAGACTATAACTCCTACATGTGATTTAAAGGATAAACAAAAAGGGGGAAAAAATCTACTAGTTCAATAAAATAATTCTGCCAGAAGAAAACCATAGCTAATGTCGGATTGTTGTCAAAGCCTCCCTGTGCTACTTGTGCCTTGCCTTTCCTTGAGGCTACCTTTCACAGAGGGATGGTGGGCTCTCACCAGCAGCCTACCTCCCACTTTAACTCCTCGTTGTTGAACAGTGCTTCCTCTCCCTGCGTGTAGTAACTCAGTGACAGACACAGCAACACATAAATCATGTGGAGTAGGAATCTTTAATTTTCTGAGTAATTTCAATGAGAAGCTAAAGTGTAAGCTGAGTGCAGGATGTCTCTCATGGCATCCCCGGCCAGCAGCTCCTCTCCGTGCAGAATGGAAACTACCCAGGTATCTCAATTTCCAAAGAAAATAGCCACCTTTTGTTCAAACATGAATATTAATGAGTTTTACAGTCTATAATGTGTATCCTAATAAATGCAACAAAGTCATCGCTGTCAACAAATCCATGCAAAAATCACTTACTGAGGATTATTTGTATGTCAAAAGTTGTTCCAGGAAAGTTCACCTGTTTAGATTTACCAAGATGAAAGGCAAACCAACATTAAGTACATAGGGTGTAATGATATCAACCACAGTTACTGAGTAATACCACCGTATGACAAGCTGCAACCTTTTCTAGTCCTAACCCAGGCTTGGAAGAAAACACCAGTCTCTCAAGAGGACCATTGACACTGTGATGTTTAACAGCTATGCAATTAGGTATTTATTACTTATAATAGCTCCCAGCTACCCATTAAGAATGTATATATTTCTGTTTATTTATTACTCTTGAGCATATGTTTTTAAGCATGTGTATGTATGTGTCCAGAAAAAATAAACACATCTTACTTGAATCCAAAACTTAAGGTAGAGTGCCTTGGGACATTACAGCCATCATTATCAAGCGTTGATACTTGAAATCTGGAAAATAGTATTCAACAACTATTAAAAATATACCAAATATTCAGTAGTGGATTCAGAGACCTAATTTTCTTCACTTGCATTCAGAGGAAAATTGGTCTTGATGTCTTATAGGCTTTTATTTTAGTACAATCTATATTTAAAAGCTGGATGGAAAAACAAACTTTTGGTGAGCTCTAAGTTGTAACATACATTTTAATTTGATGAAATTAAAATTTATTATGAAATCAAGACAGAACAGTTATTTTTGTACATATATTTCTTGTTTTGTTGTAAAATAGAAGCTGACTTCATTTTCCATGCCTGAACTCTGAAAATGGCCGCATTGGAGATTGCAGTCAAACTGCACATCAACCTAAATCTTAAACAAGCATTCAGTTATGCACTGGCCAACTTGATTTCACCACAAATTGCATTGCTTTCTGACAAACGCTGCCAGAGTGAAATTAAAATAACAGAAATGGGGATTATTTTAGAAGTACTGCCTTTACAATCAAAATTTTTACAATCTCAATAGTAGAGATTAATATAGTATAAATTAATATGTTTGGCTTTATAGTAGAAGGGTCATATCTTGGATCATAATCTTTCTTTTGAAGAAAATCCTGCCTTTCAGAAAACAAATATGTAATAACTGTAACTTTCTATCTGACTTTTCTGTCCTAGTCATGGTTCCCATCATCCCAGAGTTGATATGTCTGCTCTTTATTTTCTAAGAAATATCTGAATGTGTCAAATTTTGTAGTTCTTCCGAGCAAAAGTGAAATGAAAGGAGTTACACTTTATCTCAAAAGTTCTTATGTTGAGATATAGCAAAGAATACAGTGAACTTATTGTTGTCCAAAATTTTTAACCAAGGCTAGTTAGCTATATGAAAAGAGAACCCTATCTTAAAACTGAACCATAGATTTCATGCAGAGTTCATGGGTAATGTAGTAAAGTTCTTGTTTATGGCTTACATCTTCTTCTATGCAGCAGGTTGGATTGTAGCAAAGATTTTGTCCAGCTTTAACATTCACTGTTATTTTTGTCTTCCAAAACTGAATTCCACAGCTGTCAAGAAAATACGGTGCATTCAGCAAAGGTCTGACTTTTATAGGTAATGGATCCAGTGAAACACGAAATCCAGGTCCACACAGCACTGCACAGTTATACATTTTAGCAGAGCTGAACTCTCATTCCAAGTCACGTCCATCAAGTCATTGTATTGGGAGCATGCCTGGATAAACACATATTTTTTGTTGTTTGAGACCACCAAGTCCCACACGTTGAATGTGAGAATTGATCTATTACCTCCCACCCCAAACCCTTGCCTGGTGCCTGCATCTCCCCGTTTGTGGTGTGGTGCCTCCACCTCTCTCCTCTTCATCATGACCTTCCCATCTGCCTGCCAAAACCCACCATGGCCATGGCCGTGGCAGCCCGTGAGCTTGAGGGCTGTGTTCCTGTGCATTTGGCACAATCCCCAAAATGGGTTAGCATTTAAGCAGCTTAATCTGCCACAGTTTTTCAGTGTATGTGCAAAACTGAATGTCTTCAGATTTTAAACTGAGATTAGGCCTGTGGTACGCTGGTCTTCTAATGTGTGTAGTGCTATTTTTAGCAAGATTGGAATACATGCTATTCAAGTTAATAATAAACATTAGTGCTTGTTAAAGGGAATGGAAACATTAGAATTCTGCTGTGCTTTTAACTAATTTTTTGGCTGTCTCTCTGCAATGTAGTGAGTGATGGAAAATCATAGCACGCCAATGGCATGGTAACAATTTCCTCTACATCAATGGGCTTCTACATGACAACCTGATGTGGAAGCAATGATATTTTGCAACCAAAACATTATTTGAAAAGCAAAACCTGCTGTGTAGATCTAACTTAGAAGTTAGGAAACTTACTGTTTTCCTAACTTGGTTCTTAGTCTTATGAAATATTCTTTGAAAAAAGGACATAAATGGCAAGAGAGAAACAATGTGCAAGATTCTGTGAAATAATTTGATATTAACATAACATCAACATCTGAACAGAGAAGGATCACAACTGAAAGTGTAAATCCTATCTAATGAAAATGTAGGCCCAGTTCAAAATCCATATCTTTAAATATATCCATAGTGATATTGAAATAATACAAACCCTTAAATTCTCCAGTCCTCTGCTGACACATTTTTATTTTTCTTTCTATTGTTTTGATTTAAATAATATAAAAATAATAGACTAAAATTTGCACTGCTTTTACAAAGAAATTGCTGCGTTCAGAAAAAAAAAACAAAATAAGCATGATTATGGAGACAGAAAGTGAACAGACATGCAGCAAGCCAAAAGAAGCAATTGAAACTCACAGGAGGAAAACGAGTGCAGGAAATACCTCTATAAACTTAATGCTCATCAAATAACATAAAGAAATGAGAGGGGGTGGAACAGCCATAATACAAAAAAATAATGAAACTGTGAGGGCGAGAGAAGATGAAGTAAGAGAAGCCAACAACAAACAACCTGTGTGCAAAGAGTCCAATGTAACAGCTACTGAAATGTGCAGACCAAACAAACAATTATCTACTTGTACTATACATTGTTAATTTTAATAAATAGGAAAAAATATGAGCTATTGAAATAATCAGTGAAAAGGGATATGAAACAAACGGCATAGAAAATGTAAAAATTTGCAGGGGAAAATATTGTCTAGATGTTACTGTCCTGTCAATCTGGCTATTAAATAAATAAATATCCTTGAGCAGCATGCATATAAAGAATATATATCTGAAGATGTATCATATAGGCACAATGGCACACAGAGGACAATCTCCACAAGCTGTAAGAGCAAGGTAATCCTGGGAACACAAAAAGGCATCATGCCAAATAATTCCCCAAAGTTAAGTCAAAATGAAAAAAAAAAACAAAAAAACAAAAAGAGAAAAATGTAGTTGGGGTGTCTCTAGCCTGGATGAGCAATTGAGTGTGATTTTTTAGAAGTATAATCTTGCGCCTGTATGTCTGAAATCTGTATAAGGTCAGCATCCAATATTTGAGTCTTTCATTGGATCAGGCTACTTCACTCAACTCTCAACAGCTGCCAGAAATCTTTGTATATGACATGTTTTGCCTTGGGTTTTTGTTTTGCTTTGTTTTACAGATTTGTAGGTGTTTATTATCATTTCCTCCTGTGACTCCAGTCTGCTGCGTTGATATGCCAGTGATGAGTGAACTCAAAACAGTAGTGTGTTTTAGTGAATTGCATAGATCAAATATTTTGCACATAATGAGCTCTTTTTATAACACAAGCTGTTGCACCACCTCTGTATATGTTCTATTTCTAAATAGGTCAACAACACGTATAGCACATTGTAGACTCTGAGAGTTTTTCAGTTTGATGCATCCAGAATCTCTGAGCCTCAGCTGGCTCAGTGAGGGATCCAGGCTGTGAAATCCACTGGAAAGTGCCAAAATGAAGCATGTGCTGTTTGACCTACCTCAAAGGGACAGGGGATATTTGGAACATGTCTGCATCATACGGTGGGCATCCCAGGGGCTACTTGAGGGGTAAGCTACGAGCAGGTGTGGTGAGGACCCTCCAGTAGCCCCTTACACGAGTCCCAGCTCCCTTGTAGAAGTGGTTTCCCCTGCCCAGGGCTGGGAGCCATAGCTGAGGTAATGTACAAAGAACTCCATCTCTCTTCCTTTTTGGACGCTCGCTAATGACTTCATCTAACTGGATGATTCACAGTGACTTTCTTAAGATCTTGGTGGAACAAGAAGTTAGGTCAGATTTGGGGGTGTATGGAAATATACATATTGAAGAAACTGCTAAATGGGCTGCGCTAGCAGCTCTCTTGTTCCCTCTCCTGAGTAGTCTGACCACAGCCTGATCCCTTGTAAGGTACTGGTGCTCCCTACACCTGCCGGGAAATGAGTGAAGGGTTTAGGTCTAACCCCATCAACTGCAAGGACTGTTCTATAAGTTTGCTACCTGCCTGGAGAAGAAAATCCAGCCACTTTTTGGACTTGTTTGCTGAGCACATGCAGTTAAACTGTATTACACAGCAGCTCTGGCAAAACTGGCCCACGCAAATTGAACTGCAAGTGTGCAGTCAGTTCAGCATATTTGGAGAGGGCAAGAATTGTAGGAAATGTACAGATCACCTGCAAGGTGTTGAGCAGCATATCCAAAGTGTCCCACATCTGGCTTGCTCCACACACATAGTTAATCTGCAGGTGAGCAGGGGGCAAGGCTTTGTCTGGGTACCACCACCCTGGCTGCTCAACCAAGGGTCTTTTGGCAACAGTCCGTACTCACAGCCAGAGGAGTATGGGCCCGAGCAAAATGGAGAGAAGAAATTCTTAGGAAAATTGGGTGCTCCATTTGCTTTGCTAAATCTTACAAAGGAGGTAAATGATTAACCCTCTGATCAGGTTTTGTGTGTCTCCTCATTTTACTTTTTGCGTTTATACGCTTGCACTCATACCAATGCATACATGGCCAACCTCCACTCCCACACAACACTCCTCGTGTCACCTCAGCAGTTCTGTCCTCCCCACCTCTCTATTACTCAAAGTAAATGCTTGTAGATGCTTAATATGCTTTGTATATCTGCTCTTTACAGAGCAGGGACTGCAGGCAGAGGTAGTGCTGCAGAAGAAATGCAGGCTTAGCTGCAGCTAAACAAACAGGACTGAACAGAGGCCTGAAAAGCACACAAACTGCAGACTGAAATGAGAGCAGTTGTTGTAAGGCAAGGACTACAACTTGGGGGGGGGCCGTGTCAAGAATTTAGGGGTGAGCAGATGGAATCCAGTTAAAACAGATTCATAATCTATGGGAGAAGGGGGTTTCTGAACCTTGCAAGTGGCAGGAAAGAGGAAGGTGTTGAATTGGGAAAGTAGGTGTAGTGTCAGTGAAGAAAGTGATGACAACTCAAAGGACAGCTTTTCTTATTAAAGAGCTGCAGTCTATGGGACCAAAGTACTTGACATGAGAAAATGGTAGGGAATGGGGCAGAAAATGTCTAAATTCGAGGTTGGAAAGATGTGTTGGGATGGAACAGGAAAGGGGCACAGTGGAGTTTGGGAAGGAACAGAGTCAAAAGGTGAATGAGATCATAAAAAAGTGAAATTCAGTTTCCCTCCTTGCTGAAGTTTGCTGTCTTTTATTGAAGAATCAATGCTTTGAAAATCAAGAGGTTTTCTGGTTTTAGACTGAGAACTAAAAAACCCCAGACCATCTTTATTTAGCAAGGCTGTATCTGTGTCTCGGCTGCTTCATTATCTTCTGTGATCCGGCTTGACTGTATCATCCTATGATACGCAACAGTGGCTCACCAGAAGGCTCATAAACCCATTAGGCTTGAAATGAGAGGGAAAGTGGAGTTCTTGAATAACTTTCCATTTGGAGAATTGTAGGCAACCACCCTAGTGAGTTTTAACAGGTGCTTGATACCTTTGTGTTTGTGAATGTGAGCTTACAGCATTTTCATTTCAATGGACTCAATGAGTGTTTTCCTGGACTCAGTATACTAGCACTTTCAGATTTAGATGTTAATGATCCATGAGATCACCATGCATCAAGCTGAAATGCTGTCAGGCACACAGAAGGACTAAAGGTCAAGAGAAACTAGAAATACAAATCAGATGCCCTGATGGGTTATATCTAAATAGAATAAAAATTTAGTCTTTAAAATCATTTTGGGTCTTGTACTTTTGTAGGCAATTAATGAGATTTTTCAGGAAAAATTGGTATTTCTATGTGTTTATGTTGCCTTCTGAGTCAGAAGACACATAAAAAGGAAAGAATCCTCCCATCTCACCTAGTCTCCTCATCTTTGGATGAGTGTTATTCTTCATTTCAGGAAAAGGAAGCAAGAATGAGGAGGTTACACTGAACACAGAAGACACCAGGCAAATGTATACATTATTCTGGAATTTGCCAACAGCGACATGCCTCACCGCTTGACTGATTCCTCCGACTCCCATGTAGCTGAGCATTGTAAAGACTCCTTTATGGCCCACAGATGTGATTTTGTGTTGACATCACTGAAACAAATCAAATTCCAAGACAAGGTTGTGAAGGCCAGCACAAAATCTAAATCAACCATATCTTAGATAGAAATGTACCACTGAAAAAGATTGCTTAAGTTGTTTAAGTTTAGCTTCAGCTAAATCACCACAATATACCCTTACAAGAAAAGCAGCCTAGGTTATCTTGCAAGGTACAATGAGGTGCAAAATTACATCTACTCAGGAAATTATGTTTCCTTGGAAAAAGCAGCCTTTCTGAACAAGTGGTATTGGTTAAGCTCAATAATATCCTCAAGAATGGTGGAGTATAGGCTCAAAATTTACAACAGTAATACATCATTAATGACAATTAACAACTTCTAAACATTTTCTGGGCTCCATGTTGGAAACACAGGTGATTTTCTTAGCTATTAGTTGTAACAAACAAACAAATGAAAGTTAAATTTTTGTTGCTCCCTCAATCTATGAGCATTTATCTGCAAGTGTACAACACTTGCAAGAATGCATTACTGGTAGTGATAGGTTCAAATCTCAAGTGCAGGCTCTGCTAATAGGACTGTCTCTATACAGACCTTTTGCACAGAATAAAGGTTCTGTAGAAATACCTCAGATCTGACTCTGCAAAAGATGGGCACATTTCAGTTACTAGACTATAGTCTGGCCAAAAGCACTATCACAAATCTTAAATAGTTCCAGTTCTTCTAAGTGGCTTTTTTTCTGGCATGTATCCAAAAGATTTTTTTAAACACCTGTGTCTTAGCATATGTAAGTGACAACATACAGTTCAGGCTCATGTTGCTCAATTTGCCAATTCACTTACCAGATGATAAAACATGCCAAACAGAGATCCAAAGGGATTTATTATTTCAAAACTCCCATCAAAGGAAATAGGAAAATATTAGTCTTACAGGTAAGGAGGAACTTCAGTGTGAATTGTGAATGATGAAATCTAGATACTGGCATTGTATTGTGTTAACACGGCCAAATAAGTGAGCATAAAAAATAAAAAAAGTAAGTGGAATAGTCTTTTCCAATATTTCTCTCCTTTTTCAGTTCAGTTCTTTCAAATTTATATTAGCTTATAATTTCAAAACCATTCCTAACCACTACATAGGTATTTTTCTCTCCAGGTAAAATTAATTTGTTCTGAGTGGCATTTCAACAGCCCTTGAGCAGATGTTTTTAGTTTTAAATGGAGCCTACAGACTCAAAACTGATTTGCTGAAATTTTTTTCACCATAGAAAGGAAGTTAATGAGCGTCTACTACAGCACTCTTTTCGCCTTCAGTCAACTTACTGTTTTACAGGGTTTGTAGCCCCCATGTAACAGTAGTCTCATATTTTAAAAATCTCAAAATTTACTAACAATTCACTTTGACGTATCGTATGAAAATTATTGCTTGTCGTGTTTCCTGGAACATGATAAACCTGTTATGGTATCATTTAATCTGAACAAGTGACCAAAAAAATTGGCATAAAATTTATTTAAACTTGGTTTTGCCTTAAAATAACTGAAAGAGAGCTGTTCCACACTAAGTCACTGGAAGTCATATTTTTTGCTGCATCAGTAATAATACCTAATAATCAGACTATTATGTCTACAAATGACCTTTTAAAATGTTGCTGAAAAAGACATTAGTCCTTCTAATACAGTTACACCAACAATTAATTCTTCATTTAATATTTTTTGTGTGCTTGAAGGGAAACATTGCAAAATTGCTTGGAATTAACAATAATAATTAGTGGGTCTTATTCTGAGATCTTGCTAGCCCTTTATCTATATCACAACTTCCAAACCATTCTGTTAAGCAATAAAATAGCATGCTGAGTCCACACATCTGCTGATTTATAGGCATACATTTGATCTTGTGTAGAGGTGTAGCA
>VYZW01024792.1:105498-142195 GCA_013401315.1 Balaeniceps rex | reverse complement strand
CTGCAGCAAAAATACTAATAAAAACTATGCATTTTATAGTCTGCTCTTCCTATAGCCAAAAGAGTCTCATCTATTTCTTATATTCTTATTTTCCCTGGGTCTTTGACTATTACATTTTCTTGGACAACCTCCAGTTAAAGAAGTTTCATCTGTTTTTTCAGCAGTAATAAACACTTGAATCTTCCATACCTTTCACTCTTCAGTGCCAATTGTCAGAAAGACATCTCTTGAATTCAAATCCTGAGGAACCACAAAGTCAGATCAAAGTCTGTGCATGTAATAGGCATATTTTATCTCTGCTAAATAGCTATGTTGAAATGACATTTCCATCTTTGAGATTTACGTGCTCATAAAGTCACGTGCAGTACTGTAGATCTTTACTTAATTGCTTTTACAACTTGCTTTATTTACTATGGGTCTTAAATCAGCCCAAAGACTGCCTCATCTTTTTGACAAAGAGGTTACAGTGTTGTTTCCAGGCAAATCTGTTCTGGAAATCTACACCTTTCTTCTTCATTTGTTTTACTGTCACTCAGAGAAGGAAAATGTATATAAACAAGTCATCCATGAAATTCCATGCAATGGTGTCATAACTCTGAGGCCTTTGAATCTTCATATTTGAGCAGTTCACAGCTCAGACATCTGACTTTATTGAGCACAGATGTCTATCATATCACTAAGTTCTTTAGAAGACAGGTTATATTATTGCAGTATTAACTTTGAATATGTTTCTGTTTAATATGTGCTCCTGAGACCAAATTCCCTGTGTCATCTGGGATGCTTTCTGCAGAGAAGAACAAGTTAATACTTTTCTGCTAGCAGTTAAAGTCAGACTCAGCCCCAAAACCAACAAGAGAAATGAATATAATTAGGTAGTTTGTTGTGGACGCTAATAGTTTACATGAATTCAAAAACAGATCAAACAAATTTGTGGAAGAAGAACCTATTCAGGGCTATTAACTACAAAGCTCAGGAAATCCCTGATGGAGGTGAAAAAATATGTTGCTATTCATTCCCTGTTCATACACTTTTTCCTATACAGCTGTTATTTTCACTTACACAAACAGGAAAAATTAGATCATCTTTAGTCTGATTCGTTACGGCTGTTTATATTTTCTTATCTATGTTTTGAAGAAAGCAATAGCAATTCACGGAAAATATTTTACTCATGTCAGGAAATGAATGGACCTTCCAATGTAATGAAAACCACACAAGGAATCTTAGGAGAGTGTATACTCAATAATACATGCTTTCGACACAACAGGACTAATACTAAAATCAGTAGTAAATGTCCTTTGGATTTCAGTGAAGACTCAAGTCAGTGCTGATCAATAATAGTAATGAAAAAAAGAAAAAATCCCAGAATGTCACTGCTAGAGAGATAATTTAAGTCCAAAGCAGCATACAATTTGCAAATTCCAAAGAAGTAATATTTCTTGCCTTGTTTAAGCTCTTTAGTTCATCATCATCATTTTTGTCATATGAAAATACCCCACTGACAGTATTCATAGCTGTCATACACAATGTTTAATCTGTTGAAATTCCACTCTGTCCTGCTCCCAAGGTGTTTGGAAGGTTTCTTGCTCACTGCTGTGAAAATTCACATGTCACTACAAAAATCAGAACTCACTCTCTCTTGTTTAAAGTTCTGTCACAGCTCCTCATATATCGGCACTTCCTGAATTAACAACAAAAACAGATCCAGAGTTTCCCGTTAAAGTAACTAGGGAAACACTCCGGAATTATTCTCCCTCCCTCTCCCTCTGCCACTATTACCTGAACAGATGTGGACTTTATTTTGGGGCAGCCATATTCCTTACCACATCCTGTGACTACAGTATATATTGAATTCCTTCCTTATCTCTCTAATGCCCTTTCTAGCTTTATGCCACAGTTTCCTTACAGAAAGAAAGTGAGTGCTGATTAAAGCAGTACAATAAATCATTTACAACCCCTTATGATCCAATAAATGCTGATGTGGTCATATGTTGTGTCAAAATATACCTTAACAAATGTATTTAAATCAAAGCACAGTTAAGGTTAATTTAAAAGATAATGGGTTAGGAATATATATTAATGTACAAACTCAACCATCATTAGATTGCTGTTCTGCAGAATCCATAGAGTTTTCAAAGGTAATTAGTGTCCAGAAGTTTAACAATCCAGCTGCAATTTATTTATGTTAACCAACCTCACAGGCTTTTAAATTCACTATTCTTTGAAATCGGATCTTAAACATCTCCTGAAACTCCTGATAAATAGTTACAGTTCCTTAAAGTGATGCAATTAGGTATCTCAGTGTTCATGAAAAGTAACAGTTCATTTCTCCTTCTCCTGACCGAAGAAGAGTCTGGAAATACAAATTCTAGTGCTCAAAAACTAGAAGGGCAGGAAGAAGAGCCCAGAATATCTTATCTTTAGAACTGATGATATTTAAAGGAATCCCATGATTTGGGGAGTTTGACTCATATTCTTGAATAGTTAGGATGAAGAAAATCACAGGTCTTTCTGGGTTTTGTATATTAATATTATATTTATAAAATGAAAGTGCGATTTTAGTGTACACCAGCATAATATACTTTGTTCAGGCAGGTAATAGCTATGAGGGTGTAAATGTTTTAGCTCAAACTAGGGAGTAGAATATGCATTTGTAGAGTTTGAAACCTGATTGCTAGTACATGCCAAAGATATGTGGGTTATTACTACTGCTCCCCATTGATTACATTGACACAACGATGCTGGTACGTGCTGTCATCATATCTTTGTTTTGTTGTAGAGAAGAATACTATCTCATGTATATTAATTAAGTGCTCCCACTTCTTGTCCAGCCTAGACGAGGGAGCAAAGGACTCTGCACGTATGCGTGCAAACATCTTGATGGTATTCGGCAGGGAGAGAGGAGGCGGGAATCTTTCTAAAACTTAAAAATAACATATATGAGAGTGAAACTTCATCCTGATTTTTACTGTAAACCAGCTTTGAATTTTAATTCTGAACAAAAACAATGTAAAGATGATTTACAAAAACATTCAAAAGTGCTAAGGAAAATACAAGACAGTACAACACAACCGCATTTTGCCTCACAGAAGCCTAGAGAGATTTCAATAGCATATATATAGGAATCAGAATATCAAAACAGAACTTGTTTTTTTCATTTCTTTTAAAGTCTTAGCACCACTCAATTCATAACCCTCAATATGAAATAAATTACATTCCTCATTGATCCTTTTTCCTGAGATAAACACAAACAGATGGATACATGTAAGTCTTGAAAAGAGATTAGTTCTATGGAAGAGACATTAAGAAGAGGCAAGTTAACATCTGTGCATTTACGGTGGGCTTCAACTAACTTTAACCTTTTTACCTACCCTCCAAGCTGAGCTCCAGGAGTCAGAGATCTCTTCTTTCTGAGGACAGAGCAGATGACTCACAGTGAAAAGGAGTGTTTCTTTCAGCACTGACCACAGAGGAGGTTGGGTGCCTTACTTTCTTACAGCTAAAGTTAAATGAGATTAAGCATTCCTTCTCTTTTATGTAACACATACAAATATACCAATACTTTAAAAAAAAAAACAAAAAACAAACAAAAACCCACAAAAAACAAAACAAACAAACAAAAAAAACCCCAAAAAACCCCAAAGATGTCTTCAGCCTACCATATGTAGTAGATATACCAGTCCACAGCAGATATCATAAATCTAGGGCTAACTAATTATTCTTTCCCATGCACTTTAATTCACTTTGGAATTTCCACAGTTAAAGGTTTTTTGTGGTTTATAGCTCAAAGCAGAGCTTGTTTCTCAGTGACAAACACAGATGTTTCTCATAAACAAAGTTACAGTAATTAAAATTTGAGTACAGATCAGATTTTTCTATGAAGCTAAAAGCAATTCACAATAATGCGTTACATTCAAAGGTACTTCACTGTATTTTGAAGGGCTGCAGAGCCCCAGACAAACACCTGCTGTCAACGCCTGCCCAGCCAGCTGCTTGAGATCCATTGCACAGGGCATGGGTTATCTGAAACCGCTCTCTCCAGCAGGGCAAGCTGCTGGCTCACATGCGGCCTCTCAAGCTCTCTGCTTAGCTGAGGTTAGACTTGGAAGAATTGCTCACCAACTCTATCAAGTTTGAATGCTACTGCTTCTGTATGAGATCCAAAGAAGTCTTGTGGGCTAAAAACTTAACTGCTTTTTCAAAACACATGCTAGCTAAATAAAAGCCATGATTTCACCCACCAAAGCTGCCTTGTTATATGCTCAGAAAGTCAATTCTACCACATCACTACTCCTACTCATCCAGTCTCACATTTTTTGCGGAAAACAGACTGTCTGCCACTTCCTCACATAAGTACAACTTTCTGGCTTGACTATCAATAGCTTAAATAAAACCTTTCCAGAGGTCTGCTGTTAGGGACACCTTGGGTTTTATGACTCACCTACTCAGTTACTTACAGTAATTGCAGAAAATAGACCTGCAGGCTTCACGAGGTTTCCCAATCTATTCACTTTCACTTTAGGTAATGCAAGGAACTACCTAAGTATAACCCTAAACGCCTGCAATGACTTCCTTGCATCATCTTCTCACTTGCTTGAGCAGGCTTTGGCTTTAGGTGTAAATCCAATAAGGATCTTCTTTCTCCCATGCATCCTGCCTCTTGACTGCAGTTGTGTGGTGGGTTGGTTTTCACGTTGGTTTCCCGACGATTACACTGTACTATCCTGTTCAGCTATAAGAGGGATTAACAACTCATCCGCTGGTACCTTAAAACCTCTCGGCATAGCTTGATTTTTAAGGAATTACTTCTGGTCTGATTTGGAAAGAGGACATGGGACTTCCAGGAATGGGCTCAGGTCTGCATATCACAGAATGCGCAGAGTACAGGGAAAGTTCCTAAACACCTGTACTGGGTCTGAGTGGGATGGAGCTAACTTTATTTATAGCAGCCCATATGGTGCTGTGTTTTGGATTTGTGACCAAACCAGTGTTGATAACGCATCAGTGTTTTACCTATTGCTGAGCAGTGCTTGCACAGAGTCAAAACCTACTCCATTTCCCATTCTACCCCACCAGCAAGCAGGCTAGGGGTGGATAAGAGGCTGGGAGGAGACACAGCTGGAAAAACTGACCCAAATCGGCGAAAGAGGTATTACACATCATATAACATCATGCTCAGCAATAAAATTGGGGGGTGTGGTTATTCCAAGGTAGCCATTGCTCAGAGACTGGCTGGGCATTGGTCAGCTGGTGGAAGGTTGTGAGTGACTGCCTTTGCATTACTTGAGGGTTTTTTGCTTTGGGGTTTTTTTGTGGGTTTTTGGGTGTTTTTTTTTTAATTTCTTCACTTATTAAACTGTCTTTATCTTGATCCATGAGTTTTTCTTGCTTTTGCCCTTCCAGTTCTCTCCCCCATCCCACTGCAGGGGAGTGAGCAAACAACTAGATGGGAGCTTAGCTGCCAGCCAGGGTCATCCCACCACAACACCAAAAAAAATATTGGAGACCCACTCACCCTAAGTGTTTTATTTTCCGTCAAATTTTGTGGGTTCTTTTCTTTTGCTATCCGTTTTCCTACCTGTGCCATAAAGGGTGATGAAGGATTTTACTGCAAGTTTGGGGTTCTACAGTTAATCAAAAAATTTGCTTTTGCTCTGGTGCCTAAATCCACCTGCACATCAAGCCCCATCTGCATACCCTACATTAAAAAAATGGGAATTAAGTGCTGAAATTGTTTACTCAATTTTCATAAAATTCCTGCCGAGTATGTTAACGTCTATGTATATTGAGGACATTGCTGTATGACGTCAGTGATATGTGTACAGTAGCCCATCATTTTCTTTTTTCTTTCTGCATAAATATTTACTGCTGAAGGTATTTTATCCATCATGCTATGTAGTAACCCACAAAGTTGAATTATAAAATTACCAGCTTGCTGAAAACTAATGTTGCTACAGTACCATTTCCATTACGAATCATATTATTGTAAAAAATTATGTGTATGGAAAATTTTCCATCAGCCCGCATTAAGATTACAGTTGTAACATGCCTACAGTTCTCCAAATACGCATCTGAAAAAAAACCCTCATTTCTAATACCCTAAGGTGGATTTTTTAATTTCTATAACTCTTGACATACAGGCTGATACTTACAGGCCAGTGACTCATTGGAGTAACAGAATCCCTGGTCTTGCTGCGTGCTTCACGTGGCACAGTGAGGACACACACGGGAGAGGTGGCTGGTGGCTCAGTCCTTTGCACAGATTAAAAGCCTGGGAAGCATTTTTTACTTCTTGTATGCATAGCTTGAAAAGTTGGTATCTCTCCCTGATGTTTTCAGTGGTGTGAGCTGCCCACTATAGCTTGACCTCTTATCAAGTGGATATATTACTGCTGTTGTAAGAGCCATTCAAATACGTGTGGGCCTTTTACAGGGTGGCCAAATATTGCAGTTGACAGTGGATCTTTGCAACACTTTCGTGGCTGTGCTTGAGGTAGCTGTCATAACTAACATTAAAGCTAGGTTAATGATTCTGCAAGAAAATAGCCAAAAGTCACCAAAAATCCAATATTATTTCTAAGCTACCATTAACAAGACTATAAGGAAATTCTTGCAGTAGAATTAACTTCCTGAAAAACACTTTGCATTCTTTAGCAATTTGAGGTCAGTTATAACAATAAGAAAGCAGCACTGGAACTATCACAAGTATCCCTGAAGGAAAATCTTCAAACAAGTTGAACTTTTAAACTGCTATTACCCACAAATACAGTTATCTAATTCTGCTCAGCTGGAAGACAGCTATGCAAGTGCTTCTTTTGTTAATACTGATCACTAAAGTTTTGTGGGTTTTTTTCCTGTGTAGCATTTAACATTAATCATGTTTTCCATAATACCTATTTTAAACTTCATTTTCAATTAAAGGCCTAGAGAAGATGGGTTAAAATGAAAAGCTCTCCCAGGACTTGCAAAATGGGGCCTTGTAAAATCATAAGGAAATCAGATGGATCTGATTGATATACTCAGGAAAACAAAAAGCTCAGGAGTGCCTAGGTACTGCCACAGGACTCTGCTAAAAGCGTGCTTAGGATCAGACTTATTTAGCTAATCACCAATGTAGTCTCAGGATCAGAGAGAAGCTGGACAATGTTTAACAGTACATCCAGAAAGCAGTTTGCTTAAAGATCCCAAACCAGAGCAGAATGAATCTGAAGGAGGTTGGGGTTTTTTTTTTGCTGCTGGCAGAGAGTGGAGTGGAGGCAGGAGGGCCAGCCTTACACCCTGGCAGTCTGCGGCTGCTGCAAGCCCCAGTGAATTGAAGTCGCTTGATGCTACCTTTGCAACAGCGCATGGCTCCGTTTATTAACTAGGAGCTCTGTGCTCAAAATACAAAGATTAATGAGTGGAAGAGTTTCCTAAAAGCAGAAACATGTTCTAAACATGGACCCATTTCAAAAAAAGAAACTGTGCATATTAAAACACTGAAAACATAAGAGGTCAAATAACACTTCAGGCAGAAGGGCCTGTGCTGCTCTAACAAAACCATGGAAAATTAGAATGAAATGGAAGTGACCTTTTAGATATGAATCCAATCATCCTCTGATTGTATGATACATGCAGTTTGGATGTCCAACTCAGGAGATACTCCATTCCTCTTGGCTTAAGCTCTGGGGGGGAAAAAAGAGAAAAGAAAAGAAGAAAAAAAAAAAAAGATGAGAGTGAAATTTAAGTCTATTTTGATCAATATACCCATCTGGGTTTAATTAGACCAAACTGCTATATAACTTCAGCATTGCTTCTCTGCTTTGCTTCCTCCCTGCTGTCCTGTGTCAGGCTCCCCATTCCTCTCTTTCTTTCTGTAGCACCCATTTCACTGAACTCCAGTGCTTGCTTTCTTCCTCAGATGCTTGGCTGTCGGTGGACTGGGGCCATTTATGAACTTGCTGCTTCAAGAGCATGTCATCTGCCAAGAGCATGTCATCTGCTTGCTACTATTTTTCAAAAAAGCACATGACTGCCAGTTTCTCTTCATGACTATTCTTATTACTGCTTCTTTGTGGGCTTCTGTAAAGCAGTGTTCCAGTACCTAAGTACCGTTAGTTAAACAAGACAAGCATAAGAAATTAATACAAGAACTGAATGCCATTTGCATACAAGAGCGAGCCAAGACAAAGCATTCATTACACTACCTTTCTTTAAAAGAGGGTTTAAATGAGCAAGGTTTGAATCTAAGAAAAGGAAGACTGAAGAAACAGATTGTGAAATATAACTCTTCCAAGTAATTAAAAGAAAATATTTTCAGGCTTTAATCAGTTCACTTTTCCATGGAGATACTAATTATCACTGTCCCTTCTTCCTATATCTCATTTTATATTAAAGAGTTATCCTCAAATACCCACAGACTGAATTCCTATGAGATCAAAACCTCAACCTAATGTGAAGATTTGGCCTATGCTTTTAAGCCAGCATTATGGAGAACATTTTGCATTTTTTGCTTACATACCCTGTGAGCAATCAGTGCATCATGGACAGTTTTGGTACTGGCAAAGCAGATACGCTACTCTCTTCATATGCTTCCAAAGCCTTTATCATGTCATTGCTAATTCATAATCTTCTAGTAAGTGAATCTTACTAGTTTGTCTGACCTGGGTAACTTTAAATTGAGAGTTAACTTGCGTAGCAGTACTGAATTTGGGAACGTGTATATATGCATGTCATTACCTAGCACGCCCTTTCAGCTCATGCCCATAACCATTTTCCGGTAGTGCTCATGTTGTCAGAGAAAGCTGAAAAACATACTTATAAAAATATGAGCAGAATTAAAAAAAGAGATGAAGTCTAAAAAATGCCAGCTAATTCAAACTTTAAAAAAATGTTTCATTACACTGATACATAGAGCTACCTCCAAAACTAACACTTCATGTGACAGATATACATGCAGGATAGAAAACTGGGCAAGAGGAGCTGAGTCTAAATGCTTAATGCATCCCAGCTTGGCAGGTAGTGCATGCCAGTTCTACAGGCTGTTCAGAGTCTTCTGTCTTGTACTTGAGATGCATTTCCTCAAACTCTTCTTTTTATGGACAAAATGACCTTGTCATACTTACAGTCTTTTCCACTACCATAAATAGATATTCATATACTTCAATTTTCCATTCTATTTCAACAACATGCAGGTCAGATCTTTCTGACCATTGGAATGTGATATATTAACAAGAACAACATACTAGTTCAGTCTGGTTCTGTCCTGCAGCTCTTTGATATAATATTCAGAGCTGAGAGATTTTTATGGTCATAGTTATGGGTATTCCACTACTGATATGACAACTGCCAATGTTTTCCTGTAAAATAATGATAGCCATTTGGAATAACAAGGAAATGAACAGAAAGCACTTCAGATGGAATAAATATATTTTTTTAATTACCAGTTTTACACCCAAAAGCATGGTGGGGAGGGGGATTTATAGTTTTTCTGTTGAAAAGGTAGCAATGGGAGGGTTTTTTAAATTATTTCGTTCCTCCTACAGCTTTAGCTAGCCATGTAAATCTAGCATGAAAATTTCCAGTCTGTAGCATGTAGTCCTGATGATTTGCTTAAAATAAGTTTATCTCATTTTTTTAAAGGTAGCTAAAAATTGCCCTGATAGAAAAAAATTGAATAATAGGTCTCTGATTTATTACAACACAATAGTCAAAATGTTGTTTCATTCATTGCACAGGTTTTCAAACTCTGCAGTGATCATTACTCAAATCAGCAAATGCATGAAGAAATAAATTTTGTCATCATTAAAGAATGTCTTATTTCTAGCTGTATAATTTCCCATTTTATTGTAGCAAATCATACTGAATTGTCAGAGGTGTCTGAATTTTTTTGGTTAATACTGTTTTTTACCCAAGTATTTGCTAGGGTTTTGATTAATATGCTAAGTGAAGTGCTTCCATTTTCCTTGGAAAAATCCACATTTATTGAAAAGCTATAGAACGTAAAAGTTTTTGGCTAAATCACTGAAGTATTTGATATTCCTGTGACAACATTTCCAAATTTGTATTTTTGCATTTTTTATGTGTTTATACTGACATGGCTTGGATGGGCATACTCTTCACTGGGTAAAAAAACACTGGATGGCCAGGCCCAAAGAGTTGTGGTGAATGGAGTTAAATCCAGTTGGTGGCTGTTACAAGTGGTGTTCCCCAGGGCTCAGTTTTGGGGCCAGTTCTGTTTAATATCTTTATCAATGATAGGGATGAGGGGGTCGAGTGCACCCTCAGTAAGTTTGCGGATGACACCAGGTTGGGTGGGAGTGTTGATCTGCTTGAGGGTAGAAAGGCTTTACAGAGAGATCTGGATAGACTGGATCGATGGGCCGAGGCCAACTGTATGAGGTTCAACAAGGCCAAGTGCTGGGTCCTGCACTTGGGCAACAACAACCCCATGCAATGCTACAGGCTTGGGGATGAGTGGCTGGAAAACTGCCCAGCAGAAAAGGACCTGGGGGTGTTGGTCAACAGCCAGCTGAACATGAGCCAGCAGTGTGCCCAGGTGGCCAAGGCGGCCAACAGCATCCTGGCTTGTATCAGAAACAGCGTGGCCAGCAGAAGAAGGGAAGCGATTGTCCCCCTGTACTCAGCACTGGTGAGGCCACACCTCGAGTACTGTGTTCAGTTTTGGGCCCCTCACTACAAGAAAGACATTGAGTTGCCGGAGCATGTCCAGAGAAGAGCAATGAAGCTGGTGAAGGGTCTAGAGAACAAGTCTTATGAGGAGCGGCTGAGGGATCTGGGGTTGTTTAGTCTGGAGAAGAGGAGGCTGAGGAGAGACCTTATCACTCTCTACAACTACCTGAAAGGATGTTGTAGCGAGGTGGGTGTCAGTCTCTTCTGCCAAGTAGCAAGCGATAGGACGAGAGGAAATGGCCTCAAGTTGCACCAGAGGAGGTTTAGATTGGATATTAGGAAAAATTTCTTCACAGAAAAGGTTGTCAAGCATTGGAACAGGCTGCCCGGGGAAGTGGTTGAGTCCCCATCCCTGGAGGTATTTTAGAGGCGGGTAGATGGGGTGCTTAGGGACATGGTTTAGTGGTGGACTTGGCAGTGCTAGGTTAACGGTTGGACTTGATGATCTTAGAGGTCTTTTCCCACCTAAATGATTCTATGATTCTACTTTATGTTTTATTTCAGTAAAACATGATATATCTGATACATTGTACTGACACAAGAGTTGCCTTATTATTTATCCAATTAATTGAGTTCAAACTCTGATTTTGTTCACCTGAGCAGCTCACCTGAGTTGGAGGTATGAAGGTTTATGTCTGATTCATAAACAAAATATTTTCAGCTTCACTAGAACAAAATGCAAGACTTTCGCGTCATGATGATGATTTTGATATGCTTATTTACAATGTTTTAGAAAAAGAAGCAAAACAAACTATGATACAGCACAAATAAATGAAACAACATTGTACCTGCCATACAATACCAGCATAGTCCCAGTGCACTGAAAATCAGAAGACTTTATTTCTGCTTCAGATTTTTGCATCTGAGCCTTGTCTGCAAGAGGGACTTTGAAGGTTTGAGAGGTTCAAGCCAAATATTAGGCTAAAAATGTTCATTCACATGAATGAAATGTGCAGCATTAGAAGAAGATATCTGAAGAGACTGAGGAATCTCCAACACTGGTGATTTTCAAGATTCAGTTAGAAAAAGCTATGGCTAACCTCATGTAACGCTGGTGCTAGGTTTGTGGTAGGTTGGACTAGGTGACCTCCAAGGTTTTCTTCCAACTGACTCTACAATTAATTGATTTCAGCAAAATCAGCTGCTCTTGCTCAAATACATGTCGAAAGAACTGCAGGCACACTTACAAGGTCTGATATCATACCAGAGCTTACACTGATTTTCATGCAGATGCAATTTACAGTGACTATGTGCATTTTGTAGAACAACGTCCTTCCTCAAAATCCTGACTGACCACAGGCTTTTAACACCCAGTTCAGCTGATTACATTCAAATAAGAACAATATTATGGTTTGCCATTCAGTTAGATGAAACACTATATGTGAATATTAATATTAGCTATTCTGCACTCCTTTTTGCATTCTACTCAAATACTTAAGTTGAATGAGATTTTTGTACTCTTGGCTAATGCATCTGATTACAAATCCAAGTATACAATACACATATGGTTAAGACACCAACAACATCTGATTAGATCATTAATATGACTGTAGACAATAACAAGGCATTTCAAACCAAATTACAAAGCACTGCTATAATACAGCCCTGATATCAATTACGGGATTTAAAATATAATGAATTCAACACTATTTTACCAAAGAGACAGAAAAAAAACCTGAAACTGATCATAACAGAGCTCTATTTTGAAACACATGCTTGCTTCCAGTTTCTTATACAATACAGGTTCAGGAAATTATTTTATGACCTAATTTCCCCCAACAGCATTTGTTCTGAAGCTGAGCAGTAAGGAGCTCTGCAGTGCCCCATGCTTTGCTGATTGCAGTCCTGGTGCTCTGCAACTAATGGGGCCCAGACGGGGCCAAGAACAAACAAAATGAGCTGGGTGGGAAGGGACTGATTTATAGTCCTACTCATTCTCCTCCCCCTCCAAAATAAACAAACCTAAGAAAAAGCAAATCCACTCAGCTGCCAGAGAAATCTCCAGCCCACATGATATGTGTACACTGTTAGAGGTCTCAAAATGGAGCAAGAAAATGAGACCATCAGATGCATTCTTCTTGGCAGGGCAGGCTAATCTGTAACTACTATAACTGCTGTATCTTTTTTGGAGTCATTGCCTTGGAGGAACATCTGGCCTAAGAGGGATAGTAAAGAGTCAGGTAAGCGATGTGTGATATTTCAACCAAGTGGTATGTATTTTCTTTGTGTATGGTACGGCTTAGGCTCTCCAAGGACTATTGCATCTGAAAAGTCTAGCATAGCAGGCCAGCCTGTTTGTGAGTGCCTGCCTGCTCATACAAACTATCTACTTAAATATTTCATTCTAGGTATATGACGAGTTATCAGATAATACATAAACCGAAGTATGTTTCCTTTAAAATAAATCCAGTCTAGAGGTAGAAATAAATCTTTCATTCATGCATGAAACCTCTCACATATAATTTTTGCCCTTTCCACAACTACTTTCTTTTTACACCAAAAAAAAAGATAGATTTTGTCACTGGTGAATAAGACTCTTATGTAAGTCAATTTTTATAGGGTATGTTTTTTCATCTCATCTTCTTCGTGTTTGTTGTAAAGGCTAGTGGTGATCCAAGAGCAATCTCATGTAGATAAAATTGTTTTATGAGGTAGCAACACAGCATGATTGCTTTATCACCCCTCCACCTACAAATTAGGGTATAGGATTAAATGACATTTTAAGATTGGGCAGGATGATAAGTAAAGAAGGATAGTGAGCTGTCTTGAGAACTATAAATATATTGTCATACCTTCCTACACCCCTTGATTAGTCATAATAACTATTGATCTTCAGTAATATTTGCAAGTTTTCAAAAAATGGTTATGATTTGGAAATCAAATGCACATTTTAAATATTATTTTAGCCTCAAAAGCGGGACTCTGAAAATGGTGGCATCAGACCTGCTATCTGCAATTCCAAGAGTGTGTGGGAAAACACATCTCTGACATTGCTGAAGCTGGGTATATGGCAAGGTGGCTCTGACTTCACCAAAATAATGCCACACGGCTCTCAGGCAGTGATGGCTGCGAACCCTCAGCTCTAGGCTGAAGCTGGCCTCCTAATTGTTTGCAGAAGCTGCTGACATGTTAGACAAGTGAGAAGTGCTCATGAATGCACACTGGAGTGTCAACTTCAACGTGTTAACAACATTTAACTATCTTTCATGTACAATGTAATCTCATGTCGTTTATGTACTTTTGTGTACTGTATTCATGTTGTTTTGTTCAACTTCTTCATTTACCCATGAGTCTTCACAACAAGCAGCGAGAATCAACCATGGCTTCATGCACTTTCTCTTAGGAAAATGAACTCCCTGGTTAGCAAATGCAAGAATTTGGAGGAGTGTGGTCCCTTGCAGTCCAGGAAGTCTGTCTCTGAGCATTACAAGAACAAAAAAGAGAGATGAGGAAAAAGTCCTTTTTAAGCTTAACAAACAAACAAATAATTTCACATTTTATAAGTAATCAGCTGCTGGTTGAGGACTTGTTTAATAACGTTCCTGCAAAGAAATGTAGAGATACCTCAAGGGTATTCATATTGCCCTTCTGTGACAGTGGAATGACTGGTAACAAAAGACCGATTCCAGTGCAGGAAGAAAGGAAGACCTGGGTTCTCCAAGAATCTCTCCAGTTCCCCAAAATCATCCAGTTGAGGGTAGCACCTCACATTGTTATATGCATAAACCAGCAGTGATTATTTTGTAACTTAACTGTGTATTCTTGTCACTAAATTAGAATATGAAATCTTATGGTTTATATTTCCCTACTTAGAGAAGGGGGAGATGCTCTTTAAACAAAAGAAAAAGCCTCACTGAAGGTAAGCCCTGCACCACTGGTTCCCATCTAAGGTGCTACTAACCTCACCAGCCTGAGGCTGCTGGCATGAAAAGTGGACCCTGAGCCAGCAACGAGGCCAGGTGACTGCTGCAGAGTCACTCCTGAGGAGTGACGGGAATGACCTGGGGACCAGGGAAGAAAAGGGGTTGCATGTGAGGCTTGGAGGGGGGAGAAAGCCACAGCAGGGAGACCTACCTAACCTGGGAAGCACTGTTTCAGCCTAAAGTGTGTATTGATTTACGTGGCACTTAGGGACATGGCTTAGTGGTAGACTTGGTAATGTTAGGCTAATGGTTGGACTCAGTGATCTTAAGGGTCTTTTCCAACCTAAATGATTCTATGAAGAAAATAGTTAAAAGCAGATGCGTACATCTTATAAAAGAACAGTGTAACATGTTGCATTTCTGCTGACCTCTTGTTTCCCTTATTAGCGATACCCTGTGACAGAAAATCACAGCTGCCCTCCAAATTTAAAACAACAAACCACTAGACTAATGATGACAAATTATTTTCACTGCGGGAGCTTCAGGGTTTTTAAGGACAAGTCCCATTCTGTGGGGGATCTTTAATAATCTTTAATTTACATTGACTACTTGGCAAAGGAAGCCAGCTAGAAGGTCTGATGGCTTCTCCTTGCCCTTCTACATGGAAGACCAGCAGCAGTCATTGTAACATTTCATTTTGCCCTGAGCTGGTTTTGGTTGTGGCTCAAGTGTGAAACAGTAAGGATGAGTGACCTAGCATGACACTGCTCATCAAAACATTTTCACACTCTGCAAGGCTATAAATCTATTGATGTTCCTGAGATTGTGAATGATTGCTGTGAAAGCGAAGAATGTCCACATAATTTTATTTGACATGTAAACTGCACTATGTGTTCCAAATCTGTCATCGCAGCACTGAAATCCATCCTTGACACTAATTTGTACAAACGGCAGGTCACTCAAGGAAGAAAATATTTTTTTCTGGAAAGCAGTCCATTTTGGTTTTATAGGAGACAAATCTTTGAAGGGCTCTTTGCCAGTCATTAAGCTACAGCTGTCAGCTAGATCTGTTCCCCATGTAAATAAAAGTCTCTCCACAGTGTAGTTTTTCCTCCTGAAAGTGCTTTGTTTAAATACAAATGAATGCAAACAGTGATCATATTTTTTTTTTAAAAAACGGAGAAGGAGAAGCTCATGAAGATTGACAGGGAGGAGGGCTGGCTTTCAAGAATTTTGAAGTTTCAGGCAAACTTTTTAAAAGCATGAAACTTTGCTTTTTTGTTTTTCTTTTAATAGAGTTCTGGGGTAAAAATGCATTGCTCTCTTCATAGTATTCAGAAATAAACAAGCACTTAAAGACAAAGCCAACCCAAAACCTGCATATCTTTTGTATTTTTTCAACATCAGCGCATGTCATGATTCATTTCCTTAGAAAGGTACTCTAGTGGAAATTAATGCTTTACATGTAGAATATAACAAAGAAAACACTGTACCTTAAACAATTTTTGAGTCACTGCATAATTCCAGGGATGCCAAGCATTCTCAACTCTCACTGACTTCAAAACCTCACGGCATTAGGCCCTGAGTATTTTAAAATGGGTCCCAAGCTATCCAGAACTCTCATGTCCTTTTCTAATGAAACCCCAACTCACTTGTAAACTAACTTAGTGCCAAGGATATCAAAATCTGAATGAGTTCCTGTAAGATTTTTGTTCCAAAATGGAAAGAAATGTCTTTTCTGTTATCCACACCAAGCTTTTGAGTGGCAGTTCTCACAGCCTTGACCATGAAAACAGTTGGAAAATCTGATTTCCATAATCCCTATATCTTTAACTCGGTGCCCAGGCACACGAAGTGAGTTAATACAGTGAGCACCTCAGCCCTGACTCTGCCCTAAAGACTATTTTACTGTAGTTATATAATGATGCTGGACTGGAAAACAGGCCAGATAATAAGCAAAATTTTGATTCTTGCTCCCCAATGCACACACACATACTTTAGGCTCCAGAGTTTCAAACCTTTGTCCCTAATATAGTTTAAAAGGCAAGCTGTCCCACCTATCTCCTTTCATTTTGTTCATAAATAGAAGTATTGCATAGCTGGGTTTTATGTGCAATTATCTTTTAATTCTGAATTAAGATCATCCTTCATTAGCTGTAAAGCTGGGATGTTACTGAGACTGTCACACATGAAAAGTAACTTATTCTTCCAAGGGCTGTGCCTGTTGTTCGGCTCTTCCTGGGTGCCTGGGACAACAACAGGCACAGTCACCAGAAATCCTAAATCTCTCACTCCTTGCAAACCGCTCAAGTGCTTCCTCGGTTTGTTGCAAAACCTGCTTTTCATTGTGCTCTCACTCCACAAAGTCAATAGGAAAAAGGTTTGAAAAGCAGACAGTGTTGTCTCATCTTCAAAGACTCAAAAGGCATTTTTTTTTTTTGGTAACTCCAAAACCCGGTTATGGGACACTGGACTCCTGCTGACATGGTGGGTCTGCTTAGGTCAAACATGAAGGGACCGCGCTTGGCTGACAAAGCCAAGTAATGGTAATAGTAAAATTATTTGTTTATATTCATATCACTTGTTTAATGTGTTTATTTGTGTACAGTCCTGCAAGATGGATGGTAGTTATCTGTACTGAGGCTGAATCCCAACATCTCCTCTCTGCTTTCTGGCTTATAACTTCCCCAAACAAGTTCCTTTTTGACCTAATTTTTTACACAAATGTCAGTCCAAGGATACTTAGAAAGCAGAAGGAAAATTACTTTAAAAATCCCCAAGCATTGCATTCTTCTACTGTATACAGGAAATTGCTAAGGGATGTTATAAGTGGCTGCTGCCTTTGGCAGCACTGGATCCCTGGAGCCCCAGAGCCCCTATCCTGCCTGGGGACCCAGGGTCTCTGCTCAGGCTGAGGGACATGGCTGCGTCTTTCTCCTTTGCAGGTTCAACCAGTAGTGAAGCTGAGTGTGTATCCCAGAGACACACAAACGGACACACAGACACCTTCGAGAGTCACAAGCACATTCCACAGATCCCCCTAATACCAGCACAGCTCCTCCACCCCCCTGCTGCCCCTGCCTGGCCCCAGGGCCTCTTGCTCACCAGCAGGTCCAGCATGGATTTTGCTGCAATTGACACACGCACAACCCCCACACACTCAGTTTTGGGGGAGATATGGACACTCACCCCCCAGCAGCTGCCACCAGGCACACAGGCTGTGACTGCAGCCCCACTCCAGCATGGAGCCCATCACTTGTTTCATTCACCTGGTCCCCCCTATAGTTGGTTTTCAGGATGCACACTGTTCCTGCCCCACGGGCTGCGGTCGAGTCACCCACCCGCTCCGGTTGGTGCCCCTGAGACCCCACAGCATCCACCTCCTGAGACCCCACAGCATCCACCTGCCGACACCACCAGCCTGGGGCACCTGCACCCCCATCTGACTCCAGTGCCTGGCCCCAAATCCTTATCAGTGGCAAAGCCTGCAATTTCTTGATGGCCCATCAGTTAGTGTGACCAAAGAGGTTTGTTTCTTCCCACTGTCTCCATTATCTTTGTTGTACAGGTTTGTGTTTCTGTGTGATCTCATCACTTCCCCCTTTACTTGTTATCCCCTTTTTCATTGAAAAGGACCTTGATCAGATCACCTTACTGAAGCAGGGGCTCTCATCTCCCACGTGCCCTTGTAGAAGGAACATGGCAGAAACTGCTGAGACTTAGGCAACATTGAGTGTTGAAGTGGAAAAGGGATCATCCCGGTAAATACTGTTGAGATCTAAAAATCAAGGCATTCAAAGGCAAATGGTTGGAAAATGTAGTTGGTGGGTTCTGGAAACTGAGATGTCTATAGGCAAGATATCAGAGGCAGGGATGAAAGTGTTCCACTTCTGCGCTCCACCCAGTCAGAGCTGCTCATCTCTTTTCCATACAAAGTATTTTGTGTTTAATCGTTTCATATCAGAAATAAATGTTTTGGGAACCAGAATCTGTCAGCTGAGTTCCTGCATTTCCCATGATCAATTATGCTAGTGTACAGATAATAAAGAAGAAAGTAGCAATTTCTCATCAGTCCTATATTTGCAAACCAGACCACCATGTACTCTAACGGAAAAGAGATCAGGAGTCCATGATCTTGGACCTCCTGTGCCTGTAAAGAAAATCAGTATTTCCCTAGGGAAAAGACAGGACTCTTGTTCTTCTTCCCCCAAAGGTATGTTTTATTAATTTCTCCATTCAGCTCTTAGCAGTTTAAGTGGTAAATAAAACTTAATATTTTTTACCTCACCCAAGCAAATCTAAATCACGGTTTCACTAATGTACAGCTTTTGGCATACAACAAAGCCAAGAGGCCTTTTCACTGTGGTGCCATATTGAGCATAAAGTAATTTATTACAGTGTTAGTTTTGTTACAACTCAATCATCAGTGTATCGTTATGAAAAACTGTCAGTGGATCCTCCCCGGGCAGAGCCCTCCTGACGTAAGGAAAGAGAGGTGAGAGTGTACCCAAAATTAAGAAGAAAATGATGTGGGTGTTTTCATCACTACCTCAGCTAGCTAAAGAAAACCCTCTCTGTTTAACTTTAGAGTTAGATGTTTGAGTTTAGATATTACTTCTATATTAGTCTCACAGGAAAGCTTTGGAAAATGAGCTTCAGAAAAGAAAATGTAACATGTGCCTCAGATGAAAACCTGTCCAGTACTAGGAATAATGGGTCTTTCACTCACCAAAATAATAATGACAAAACCCCCAGATTAATTCCTCCAAAATATGATTGTTGAAATGTGAAATAGGTAGTGACAGATCTCTAGTAGTCTTCTCTTCCTACTTCGCCACCTTGAAGTATGCTGACCCAAAGCAAACTTGCCATTAAACCGCCTTTATCTCCTCCATTAAAGCATGCTGATGAGCAGTAGCATTTGAAAGCCATTGACAACTGGAAAAATCTACCTTAAGGAGTACTATTTCCATTTGTGAAAAAGGCAGGGTTTGTTATCAGGTTCTCTGGTATCAGTACTCTTGGTTTAAACTAAATTTTACAGTTTATTCTTTTGAGTTCATAAAATTAACATTTTTTCTTATCTGTAACTTTAACCGAAAGGATTTTCCCACTGCTGCTACTGCAAGGCTATTTCCAAGTGTCAGGCAACAAGCCCATTCTTTATAAATGACACACACAGAGAAATGGAAGTGATTGCTTTGAAGTCCTTGAGCCTTCTAATGAAAAAACAGCAAGGGTCTTCTGCCAGACAACAAATGCCGCATTTCTCATCCAGCTATTAGGGTACTCAGAGCTCCAGGGTTTCTTGCAAGGGCCAGAAACAGGACTCGGGACCAGAATAATTAAACTTCTCAGAGAATTTACTGACATGCTCCCCCTGACCCTAGACTTCTAAGAATTAAAAAGAAAGTCTTGCAAATTTCCATCCAGTTGCCACAGGGCTGTCTTATGCTGGAATTCAATAGAGCCACTTTATTCTAAACAACAGCATTTAGGGACTGAGCAGAAAAGCAGCAGCACACTACAAATGAAGTCAGCTTACCCTCTATCTTTTCCTCTTCACGTCTGCCAAGGACAGCTCACTTTCTGATACCTTTCCAGAATAAGGCCCAGCAGCTGAATAAGGCAGCTGAAGGTGTTTCTCCATTCAGACTGCAGCCCCAACCGTTACTTCATTTGTCTACCTTAGACACTCCTTTATTTCTCTTATCAGGAACGCCCCACAAAATTCTGCTAAATAAGATCCATGTCCTCATGCACTTTGCTGCTCATAGGCAAACTGACAGGTAGCTCACGTGCACTGGAGCAGATGGTTGAAAGCTGGAGGTGCAGCAACCCATACTAAGCCTTTTCAGTCCTGAGACCTTACAACATAGCCATACTACCTCTCATGCTCCTCTGCCTTGAAGAAGTTTCTCTTGAAGGAAATTACAGCAACGAAAGCTCTAAAATTTGCTCATATCAACAAGCACTGAGAGGTGTATTTTGACTAAAAGGTGTGAACTTTTTTCTTCTAACTTCACCTTAAAAACCTCAACTAGTTGCACATTCTCTTCCAGTTATTTCAACAGTAGGAGCTACTTATCTTGCAAAAGTTTAACACATACATTACAAAAATGTACTGTAGACTATATATGTTTCATTAGTGCCACATATACTTCTCATCCCAGACGAAGTATACATTAACATCTTTAAAAAGAATTAGTGAAGAGAAATGAAAATTAATATACTATGCCAATTACTGGTAAGAAAGTGAAACTAATCAGACAGTCAAATGCCACAATGTTGCAATACCAATACTTTAATACCAATTAGCTGTGGGAATCATCAATATGCTGCTTGTAGGAAAAATTATTTGCAAACAGCCATTGGAAATTAAACTAAGCTTTAAGATACATAGTTAACATTGTATTATAAAAATTCCCTTTTTTCTGGCAATAAGTGAGTAACAAATACAGAATCTTTCATATTAATGAGTCTAATTTAGGTCAACTGACTAGTCACAAAAAAGGTAACTGGTTACAAACCTAAAATTAGTTCATTAAATCCTGTTTCAACCTTGTTATTAATTTCCTGCTTCTAATTTATATACTGTTTTTTCTTTCTTCCTGTTTAATAAAGAAATTTCCAAGCAATTTGCTGGGCATGACAAAAGCACAAAATACAGTCCCTGATCCAAAAGATTTACAGTCAACAACAGTTTATATAATATTCATTCACTGTATTGCATTCATGTTCTCTGCTCTCCAGAAAAGAAACATAGCATCTTGACAGAGTAATCTGAAGTAATCTAAAGGAGGTAGGAGGTAAGAGTCAGAAATAAATTATTTTCTTCATTATCAGATAATCATCTCTGTCTTGAATGTTAATCTTGCTTGTGAAGAATTCCAGTGTGAAGGACAGAAGCTTACATATAGTGTAACCTAATTTTAAAATAACACACATGGCACTCAAACAGGGTATAATCAAAGAACTTTAAAAAAAAAATCCTTCCTATTCTACACAGGGAATGAAACAAATCTTTCAAAGATTTTCAAAACAGGAAAAACTCTCTCTCACCTTCTTTTCACCATTTTTTTTTCTCCCTTCACTCTCATGCTAGTCACCTCCAAAAAAATCAAGGCTTTGCTCAGGATGTAGAATAGGTAAATTAAAAACCTTTTTCTTCCCAAATAGTTTTCTTAGAAATTGATGTCTCCATGTTCGACTTCACTTTTGTGAGTCAAAAAATTAATGCTGTAGTGTTGGGCAATTCTGTGAAAGTCATCTGGTCAAATCAAACCTGTTCCACTGCATTTTGCCTTTTGCTTCTAATCCTGTGTGAAATACTGTAAACTCTTCTTTTCCTGGGACATTCACACGCTTCTACTATCATTCTTACAATGCTAGAAGTGGAAAAATATTGTAATTTGGTTCTGAAAATAAGATTTATAAAGAAGGTGGTTGTTAGTTTGTATGTACTTTTTTGTACTTGTAAGTAGAATAGGCCTTTGGATCTCTAAATTTTCTTGGCGTAAGATTATTTACACTCACAGGAGATCTGGCCTTTGGCTTTTGATTTCCACAGGGGCTCAATAAATAGTATAGTACCATTGAGAAAAATAAAGATCAAACTTGTAGTCTTCCTAGCTTACTGGAAGTGATAATAATAAATGTTCAGTGCCTTTAACACGTTTTATAGTAAAATCCTATAGTTCCCTATAGGAAGGTGGGAAACAGGTTAATGGAATTGGAAAATAAAACAGTGGCTTGTTGACTGGATAATTACACAGTGACTGTAGATATGGTATTAAATAAATAAAGGCTTTTGTTTTGAAAGATATTGAGATACTCAGCATGAACCACTCCCTGTCAAGTAATAAAAGATACTGTATACCCCAGAACTACTGAAGAAGATGCTTGGTGTGCCTTTTTAGCTCTGTTTCTGCTCTGGAAAATATTACCTGAAAAACCCAATCTCTAGACTGTTTGGAAACACAAGAATTTTGGAAGGGAGGCAGAGGATCAGGTCAGCTCTATGTTCTGAGTACATGCTAGAGTTTAATCATGCTCTGAGATTTTGCCTCTGCTAACTGCAAGCAGCTGTCTTCGGCAGCTCTTCTTTGAAAAGGGTCTTTCGTACTATAGCACCAGCAACAGAGTTGTTCATCGTGACCAAAACAGCAATAGCAAAAATTTCACTAATGGTCACAAAGGAGACAAGTGCAGATCCTCTGTGCTGGTTGAGGGAAAAGGAGGGGAAGTAAGTTTGCTGTCACCTTTGTATAATTAGGTCAGAAAGTGAGTGACTTATCTCTAGCTCTACCTCCTGCACCTCTGTTTTAAACTGTTACGGTCTTTAAAACTAATTTCAATATAATACTGCATTGGCAGTGTCATAACATAGCTAGGATTTAGTCAAGTTTTCCATTGTAAGGATCTATTTTCAGATGTCTAAACTAGAACTTAGTGAGGAGAAAAAACTTTCTGTGGCATAAAGGGATAAAATTTGACTTACAAAAACTTCAGTCCAGGAGAACCTATTTTTTCCTAAATATTTCTTAAATGTAGAGAAAGAAAAAATTAGTTTAAAGACTAGATATACAGTCAATTTATCATTACACTCTCTCAACTGTGTTAACTCCTCCTGTCAAGCAAAAGCAATAGATTTTGGTATGATCAATAAGCATGGTTATTTGGCATATAAAGCATTTTTAATATATTTTGGGCTCAGGTTTTTGAGGTAATGGAATTTGGGTTTTCCAGAGAGCTGGACTGGGATCTGATCCAACACATCCAGATTCATTAGCCGTGATTTTGTATCCCAAGGTAACTCTTTGGAAGAAAACAAATACATCTGGTTTTCACATATATTGTAATGGAAAGCTGCAAAAGGAAATGCTAAAGTAACTGTTTTATTGCTAATGCAATAGACCCAAAGCCTAACCAAAGTCAAATAGAGTCTAATGCAGCTTGGGGAATTTAGGTAACAACCAAACTGTCCACAATATATTACAGTGAAGAGCTTATTATTCTTCTTTAAAACAATGGTACAGGTCATGAGATAATAAGAACCATATAGCCTTTTCCAGACACTGAAGTTCTGTATCTTTTCTTTAAAAATAGCTTGAGATGCTGTCTTTTTTTTTCCACAGAACTGCAGAGGAATCAAATGGAGTGCAAAATGCTTATTTCTTATCCAGAATTGCTCTATTCAAAGTTGAAAGTCAAAGTCTACAACCAACAAAACAGTTAGTAGCATCTCTGTGTGAAAAGGTCATGATGTTTTGCAGCCACGTATGAAATAAAAGCTTTTCAGTGAATGATTCATAAATATCCAAATCTGTAAAGTTTTCTGAGCAGACCTCAGAAGAAAAATAAATATGTCTATTTCTCTTTAGTGCCATTTTGTAAATGTGTGGCCTCTAAAGTCTTTCTCCAAGGGATTCAGTTCAAAGTAATTTTCCTTTAAATTAGCAGTGGGGAAATGGTCTTTTAATTCTGGGGCAGGGAGCCGGGGGAGTCACTCTGTCACTGTATAGTATTTATTGGCATATAGCTTTGGTAGTCAAAGTCTTCAGTTGCCTTGGAGCAGGGATAACACGTCCCATTTTTAATTTGGAGGATCTATAGCCAGTATAGAGTCCAGCAATAACAGCGGCTACACAGGTGTGATAGGTGAGGAGCCTGCCCAGAGTTAGCCATCTCATTGCCACCTGTGTCTTACATGGTAGGATTGATTTGGGCCTGACAGAGGGGATGACTTTCCAGGACCTGGCAAAACCAGCACCCAGCAAAACCAGCACCCAGCCTCCCTGGGCTTGGCAGGAAATGTGCCGTAGCCCCTAGGCATTTATACATGTCAATGTATGAGATACATTTATACATTTATACATGTCAATGTGTGAGATCCACAAGGTCTGCTGGCACACACTCTTGTATTTTGGATCTTTTCCCTCCAAGCAGGCAATATAACCTAATTCCTCATCTTTGCCTGGCCGCAGTTCTATTGTACAAGTGTACGGATAAAGAATGATACAGCATACTCAAGCAAATACAAGGTTAAACTCTCGTTATAAAGTTCAAGATGGCTTAGAAAAATAACATAGATTATCTTAAAAACAGCTATATTTATTTATGAAAATCCCATTTTTGGCTGTGTACCTTTCACTTAGGATATTTAAGAAATGCCTCAGCTGTTAGACCTGCAGAAACAGCTCATAGGGCAACATCCCCTTTCTGCTCAACAGACTTGAAACTGTTCAGTTTCTAGATCAACAGTTATCTTTGGAAGGCAGAGACTTAGTGCCACTCCTTCACAATGCAACTTGCACAATCATTTTTCTGATGCACTCTCGCCCTTTTTCACTGTAACACAACATCTGTAACTGTGACTGATGCCACCTCTGCATCAGTTTCTACATCAGCTGTTTATCAGCATCAGAGATCAGCCAAGGCTGCAATTGGATTGTTTATGGTCTCATTTTACATGAGTACCAGTGAGCACCAGCATTCTTTTATCCCATTTATTATTACATTTGCATTGATCTGCATTATATTAATAGGCAGAATACATTAATATTCATCATTATGCAAATGAAAATGCAAATATAGCTACCTTCACTACTTGTATCCATAGTATTTAATAAAATGAAATAAATTTCTGTTGCTTCTTTGTAGTTTGTAGTCTATTATTTACATACCAATTTGTATATTGTGTAAAAGAGCCTCTTATGTTTCATGGGTTCTTCTACACAATCTTTAAAGTTCTTAATGCTGAAAAGCAAAACTTCCTCAAAACAGTAATGAAATGAATTACGGAGTCAAGTCATATATCACAGAATCACAGGATGGTTTGGGTTGGAAGGGACCTTTAAAGGTCATCTAGTCCAAAACCCCCACCACGGGCAGGGACATCCTTCACTGGATCAGGTTGCTCAAAGCCCCGTCCTACCTGACCTTAAACATGTCCAATGACAGGGCATCCACAACTTCTCTGGGCAACCTGCTCCAGTGTCTCACCACCCTCATATAAACAATTGCTTCCTTATGTCCATTCTAAACCTACCCTCTTTCAGTTTTAAACTGTTGGCCCTCGTCCTGTCACTACAGGCCCTGGTAAAAAGTCTCTCTCCATCTTTCTTATAAGCCCCCTTTATGTATTGAAAGGCCACAATAAGGTCTCCCCAAAGCCTGCTCTTCTCCAACCCCAACTCTCTCAGCCTTTCTTCAGAGCAGAGGTGTTCCATCCCTCTGACCATTTTCATGGCCCTCCTCTGGACCCACTCTAACAGGTCCCTGTCTTTCTTGTACTGGGGACCCCAGAGCTGGATACAGTACTCCAGGTGGGGTCTCACAAGAGCAGAGTAGGGGGGAGAATCACCTCCCTCAACCTGCTGGCCATGCTGCTTTTTATGCAGCCCAGGATACGACTGGCTTTCTGGGCTGCAAGTGCACATCGCCGGCTCATGTCCAATTTTTCACCCACCGTTATCTCCAAGTCTTTCTCTGCAGGGCTGCTTTCAATCCATTCATTTCCTAGCCTGTATTGATATTGGGGATTGCCCTGACTCAGGTGCAGGACCTTGCACTTGGCCCTGTTGAACTCCATGAGGATCGCACATGCCCACTCCTCAATCCTATCAACGTCATGCTCTTTTGTTTTATTGCTTCTTATCTGAGTTGTAGATACTTCACTGATCACCATAGGTACAGCATTCACTGGGCACTCTTAAAATAAAGCGAAACGATGATTCCCCTCCCTGATCCCATGCTCTAATTCACTGGCATCAGACAGTGCTAACGCACACAAAACAGCAGGGAAAGACAAACACTAAATGTGTCATTTCTCAAAATTACAGCTTTTCTTCTCTGAGTATGATTTTTCCGCAGCCACAAGAGGTTACTAATTTGCTCCGGTACCGCTATGAGCAATTGTAGCCTTCTTTAGGTAGCACGTAATGTCCTTCAGCAATAGTCCCTCAGCACGCAGGGGAGCTTCCTCTTGTTTGGGTTGAGGCCGACTCTCACTCTCCCGGCCAAGGCACAGGCTTTCAGAGCTCACTGTTTCCCTGCAGCAACTCTTCTCCAACAGCAACACTATCTTCCAAACAGAGGAAAGCCGACAGCAGGGAGAGCGAGCATTTTCTACAAGGGAAATCCTTTAGTCATTCTCCACATGCTTGCGGAATACGGGTCCCTCTTTTTACTTTGCTTTGGAGAGACAAAGAAAAGAGGAAAAATGGTGCTAATGCTCTGTGTCTAAGAGCACATTAAGAATTGTTAAACTGATTTTAAATTCATGGAAATGCATGTGAATCTGCAATTGACTGGGCATTTTTAGAGGCATCAACCCCCTTTTTTTCTGGCCATTTGCACACATTGGTAAAACCTAAAAAGAACAAATTGCACATACGTTTTTGCATGTGCCCTTCAGCAAAGGAAGATCCACAAATAGCTCCTTTAGGTACCTCTGGTAGCCACTGTCAGTTGGTCTATGGCAAAAGTTTCCTTCTGTTATTTCATGCTGTAGAAACAGGACATTCTGAAGATAGATAAATCTTCTCCCTTAAGTTTTTCAGTGGCATGTACTTGGACATACGTTAGAGAAATTATTGTAATTTTTTGCTGCTAGACAGTATTTTCAATTGACTTAATTTTTTGGCTCTGACTTTTTAATAGCTCTGAATATGACTTTAAAATATGTGATAGTCTTAATAATATATTAGTTAACTTTGCACATGAGAATGGAAAGAACTTGCTGGGTCCTAGAGTCTGATTCTCTGCCTTTATGGGCAGATATGTCATATAATTATTTAAAAAAAAAAAAAAAATCTAAATATATCTTTAAAGTACTCATAGGTCCCATTATTGTGGGAAGGTTGTTCTAGAAGCTACCCTCCTGAAGCCAGCTTGTAACTGTTTGGTCCTGGGACTTCACTGTCCTTAAAGCAGAAATTCTTTTTCACTTTTTATCTACCCGAAATATATACAGACAGGATTTATTAATTATGTCACTCTTTGTTTCATTATCTTCATTCTAAGTTCTAGGAATTCAGCTCACCTAGTAATGAATCCACCTCCTATCGCATATAATTGTCTGCCAATTTATAGATGGGAAGAGAAACAGTCTCCTCTGGACAGAGGAAACACAAAATGCTGGTCATACATAGCATTACAGAATACAGTGTTTTATACTGATGAAGTTTAACAAACACAGAACCATAGAACAGCCTGGGTTCAGAGGGGACGATCCTTTGCCCTCCATGGATGCTTCTCATGGAACCCTTCGCAGATGGACTCTGGGAGTATTGAAGCTGGCTCTTCTAAAACCAGGGTCTTTGTCCTACTACTGGTCTTCAGTGTGCTCAGCAGGTTCTTAAACTCCCCAACGTTGTAATCTCTGTATTCAAGGCTAACATTGGCGGTTATGTTGTCAAGTAAATCTTCTCGGTTTGTGAGCAGTAAATCAAGCAATGTGATGTTCCTTGTCAGCACGTCCAGCATCTGTAGCAGGAAGCAGTCCTCAACGTGTTCCAGAACCTGATGGACAACTTGTGCACTACCATGTTGTTTTCCCAACAAGTGTCTGGGTAACTGAAAGCACCCATGAGGACCACGTTCTGTTGGCCCAAGGCTTCCTTGAGCAGCCAATGTAAGGTTTTTTCAGCTTTGTCATCCTGATCCTGAAGAAAAATATTTTTATTTAAAACTTCAACCACACTTTACCTATGGACAAATGTTACTCACATATAAGCAATTTCAGTTCTGAATAAATATTAAAATTACCTATCTCCCACTTTCATTATGTTCAGATATCTTGCAGAGACAGAAAATAGTGGCTTGTGCAACTTTTTTGTGTTTTTCTATAGTTGCACAGAGATTCTGCATATGTCTAACTGCTATATGAAATAACTTACTGTAAACTTGAGATGTTTGATGCTTTGACTCTAGAGTTACTCTAGATTTACTCATCATATTTCTTTTTTTAAGAGCTTAATGAAAACTCTGGTGTAGAAATAATGAATTACAGGAATTTAAATTAAAAAAAAACGTAGAGAACTGCATGGAGACACTATCTGTAAGTTCAAATAATGGAAGTGAACTGTTTATCTAGCTATTTAATAACACAGACTGTTTTAATTCTCCTTATGTAATCAATCTTGATTAGGTAATCTACCTTGATTATCATAAAATCCTTTTTCGTACAACAACGTTGCACAGATTCCTTTTAAGAAGTAAATTACAGATGAGTTAAAACAGCTGTCATTCAAATATCCTTTTTCACTCTAAAGGATCCCAAAGCTATTTACAAATATTATATATGCAGGAACTACATCATCGATGCATATCATTCTGGGAATAAGAGTGGGTAGGAGCATCTTAAAACATGTTAAGGCTTGCAGCAAAACAAGACAGCTGAGGTTAGAGGAGGAACTGAGGGAGAATGAAAGGAGTGCCGGCAAGATTACCAGGACTAACACAAATTCCCTTCCAAAAGGGGATTGCAGCATGCACTTGTAGCATGCAACTGAAATGCTGAAGCATACTGCCCTTGCTTTCCTGCAGTTTGGTTTCATTGCTCAGTGAAACACCAGCCCAAATTCTGGTTTAGGGACTACAGGAAAACTTAACTGATTTGACTCCTACAGCCACTGTACCTGTATATCTCAGTGCGCCGTCATTTACAGTTATCAGTCAAGATTCAAAAAGGGAGTAACACTCAGCTTGTGAATAAAGCATTAAATTCACATGAAAGACACTTTAAGAATATTAAAAAATATAGTCAATATTATTCATACTTGTCACCAGAACCTATTGGCCTACTAATGTCCATTAGATATTTCTATATTTTGTTGCTGTTGCATATTTGTCTGCAAGAGTCCAACAACATATTTACAGTGTCATATTTAGATGTTGCACACACACACACACACATACATATATCTCCTCCCCTGACCTTTGTTTGGAGTTCTGAGGTCCACGGTCGCAACACAAAGTACTACATTGCCTGAGCTCTCCTGAACTTTAGGAAAATGGCAGCGTCTCAACCCTGTCCAAACTTCATCACCATGTTAGCAAAGATATTCTTGCCTGGGTGAAGGGGTGACTGTTTCCTTAGTCCATCATTACATCACTGGCCACGGCACCCAAAATTCAGAAAGCACACGTTTTCATTAACCTGGGCACGTTTGCATTAACCAGGTTGGTTCACATCCTCCAGCCTTGTTCTTTGAGTGGTTTAGCTCACAGTGAGCACCTTGAGCTGCTCACAACTAAACCTTCTTCTGAATTACTGAAAGAAAAGACTTTAGATGCCTGAGGTCTCACACACTCTATGTTCTGTTTATTTCTGCCTTTTACAGTCACCATCCAGCTCCACACTCTGCTTGCGTGCAGAGATGGGGACACATGCAAGACTACAGCCCTTTCCTATTAATTCTTTACCTTTCAATGAGTCAAAGAACAGTATTTAATGTCTATTTAAAGTCTGTGATTTGAAAAGATTATCCAGAACTACAGCTCATTTTACCACCACTGTCAGGGCCCTGTGGGGGTCAGGGGCTCCCTGGGAGCATTGGGGGCTCCCCAGGAGCATTGGGGGCTCCCCATGGAGGGCAGCAGGGCAGGGCCTGGCAGCCAGGGCCCATCCCAGCCCCAGCCAGGAGCAGGGCACCTGGGGTGCACTGGGGCAGCCCCAGCCCTGGGCATCGGGCACCTCCCTGGGGATGGGGACAGGCTGAGGCCAGGCCAGGATGTGGACCCATGGGTGGGCCCTGCTTGGTGGGGCCCATGGCCGGGCAGGGCAGGGCTGTGGTGAGCTGGAGACCGGCACTGCTGCGCATCGCTGGGGCAGGGCCTGATGGCCTGGGGGGCTGAGATGGGGTCCTGGGCCCTGGGCAAGGCGGGGGAACCCTGGGGGTCTGGGCAGAGACAGTCAGGGCAGTGGTGGCACTCAGGGACATGGCAACAACAACACAGCCTTTGTTCAGAGGAAAAAAAAGCTCCAGTCTACTAACAGTGCTTGCTGTCTTTGCAAATGAGGTTTTCATTGGTAGTTTTGGGAATCCTGATCTGCTGGCTGGGCACGCCGATGCCTAGGAGCACACCTGTCTACCCAGGTGCAGATAAGCCCTAATGCACCCTGCCCATTCCATGCTCCGAGTCTGCTGCACTTGAGCCAGTTTTGACCCAAAGGCTGTGCAGTTTAGCAGAGGTTTGTAAATGGCCAAACTATTTGTGTTGAAGGAGCATGGCTCCACCAGAGCCCAGCGCCATGCTGAGGAAGCCGTCTGCCTCCAAGGTGGGTGTGCAGCAGCCTGGAGCGCAAGCGGGACAAGCTGGAGTTCATCAAGCCCCACCTAAGCACACCTGCCATAAACTGTGGCCTGAAGTTGGATAGCTCAGCATTTAGCTGTTTCTTAGATACTTCTGAACTAATATATTTAAGAGACAAGTGCATTTTACTAAGGCTTGTTGTTTTAATTAGCATTACAAAAAGCAATTCTGTAACTGACAGAATTGACAGCATAAGATTGCAATCCTTAATAAGTCTTTTTTTCCACGTAGCCCCAAGCCACTAAGTAAGTGAACACATCGGAAGTTGTAAGTATGTTGTAGCTCTGAAATCCATAATGTTTGGCATTGATTTAGAAATGCCTCCTGCACATTAAAGGATATAGGGTTTTGCTACTTGCAAGCTCTACATTCCCCTGTATTGTAGTCATAAACGGATCAAGTCATGCTTTTGCTTTTAATGGATACATCTACTCTTGAAGCAATTCCCCCTGTACTTTCATGTACACGGCGCATTTGTTTGTATGGTAGAGTTAGTGGAGCTAGCATGCACAAACTGGATTTCTTTCAGGTGAAATTAAACTGAAAGATGAACTGCAGCACCACACCTAATGTACTCCAGCAGCTCCAGCATTCAGTCTTCGGGACCAGTCTGAAGTTAGTCTGAAGTTAAAAAAATCCCTCAAGTGTGTTGTGAGGTTGTAGCACCAACTGCCTCACGCTGTGGATCCAGCAAGCAGTGTGTGCATTGGTCCCTGCTCCTTGCTAATGTAGACAGAGCCTATACAACATTATAGTTGGAGTTTTGACCAAATTTCACCCTTTATTTTAACGATGCAAACACTCTTTTCATACAGAAGCATGTAACATGATATATTTCCACACAGGATATTGCAGGTTGTATGTAATTTTTCCTCTTGTAAAATTATCTTACAGCATGCTATATTCTACTGCCTTGCCATCTCATATGACTGTTTTAAAGAACACAATTCATGTCCTCTTATTTCTCTTTTTAGGTTCCTTTCTGGATTTAGCTTTTACCTCTTTCAGTATTCCTCATAGTATTTCTAGAATTACAAACAAGAAACTACCAAGCAACTAGTATATTACTTTCATCAGTAAGTAAGTATGTAAAATTTGGTAGATAACTTCCTGAAGAAGGTGGGATGAATGTTCTGTAAGCCCTTTGGCACTGCAGACTGGCTGAGCTGAGAGTTTAGGGTGACATAATACATTTTTCCATGTAAATGCAAGGAAGAAAAAAACACAAAGGAATCTAGGTTTCATCCATGTTGTCACCAGGTCTGGTAAAGGCATTAGCTAAGGCCAGTGATTAATTCAGCACTCATGTAAATGAAATGTACTGTCAAAGTCATTTCTAGTCTTAGTCCAAGTGTAACTTCATCAGCAGCTGTTGGTAACATGTCACTTCCTAACTTTGGTTATTTCTCATCCATATGCTCACTAACATATACACTACTCTGTATTATCACAATAATGCATCTTGTAGTACAAATGCATCAGTGTTTTCATAACACCACCAGAACATTTTCCAGTAGCAATGTACTTCTCTTCAGATATGATCTCATGACTAAATTATTTCTGACTTGCTGCTACATACACCCCTAGGTCATATATGTATTTTTCTTAATGGGTAAACATAAATTCTACCATATGAAGAGAAGTAAAATATGCCTAATAGGGAAGAAAACACATCCCTTGATGGGATTGAGGCAGGAAAAAGAAATGTTGCTCAACTACTGCCCTTTCTCCCCTGCCTCTCATTTGTCTTTGCTGTTTTTTCATATAATTATATGTGACAGACAAATGAAGTACGGCATTTCTAAATAAAGCATATCGCACCAGCATACAGGAGGAACAAAATAAGGGACACCATTTTCATGACACTTAAAAACCAGAGCTCAAAAAAGAGAACTAGTGTCATAGAACATGGAATGGGAGCCATTCCAGGTCTAACTTTCTTGAAAATAGGGAAAAGACAGTACACCCAAGTAAGGTTATCCTTGTAAGACACAGAGGCCTCATCATGCTATTTGTCTCCATTAGCTTGGCTGAGAGACCGGTGACCGCCTCCCTCCACCTTGTACCCATTGCCAGTCTTCAAGAATCCTTGCAGAATGCAGCTATTTGCTTGTTAGGCTGCAAAGACATTTTGAAAACTCCAAATTCAGAGAGTAGCTGTTTCCAAACTGTAGGATAGCTCTCTGTGTACTCGGCACCAGCAAGAATACTGCTAATGCAGTGTAAGCACTTAAATTGCAAGAACAGCCTTGCAATTTAATACATTCCCCTTACTTTGCTACTAAGAACTCCTCTGGAGGTTGAAATTTTCCTTGGGGAAAAAAAAAACAAACAAAACAATGAAACAACACAGGGATCGAGAGCTACAGCTCAATAGTGTTAATAAATAGCAAAGCACCTGGCAAAACATTGGCTGGAATAGTGGGACCTGGTGTGTGGGGGGGAGCATTATTATTATTTTCTCACCAAGCCTTATTTCAAGACAACGTTTAAATCAATCAAATCATTTATATGATTTCCCAGCTAACTAGATCATTGGCTGAAATTTCTGTGTAAATTTTGTTTCATAGAATCATTGCTGTAATAGAAAGTGCTGCTTCTGAAAGGGGAAGAATCAGCATATGCAAACATTGCTGCTATAAACAGCATGGTAGAGGAACTGAAGGCTTGTTCTGAAACTAGGTAAAGCTTATTTTGCCACATTAACACCAACTGGAGGTGCAAAAGCTCCTGACCTCTGACAACTAAACTGTTTATTCAGTCAGGTGCCTAAAAGGAATCAGACATTAAAATCTGCAAGCATTTAAATTTGAGGATTGTTTAGGGTCTCTAATAATAACCCACCAGATACTTGCAGTCATGTGAAATGGCTCAGCCATGTCAGACCGGCTGTAATGACTCACTGGCATCAGTCTGTGTTTCTGTTTGTGTACTCGGATATGCCTAGAGAATATACTGCATGAAACTTGCAGAAACACTGGTTAGAGGAGTCAGAGTCTGGAGGAAAGCCAAGGAATTATTTTATCCACAGAAAGTTAGATTCCTAAGTAAAGTCGCAAAATCTGGGCAAAGATGGCTTAGTATAAGAACTGGATTAGCATAAGAAGTATGGAGTCCCTTTGTACGATGTCTTTACTCCAGCACAATACATAAAGCTGTAACTGTGCTTGCATTTTGTAGCTGCAGGTGGTTGAAAGGCAGAAAGGTTATGTCAATTTATCTATTTACATATACAAGTCTAGTACTTACATTGAAAATAAATGGAGGATTTAGACTTATAACCCCTGAAAAAAATTTCTTTCCACAAAAAGATCTTATTAAGAAAGTCCTAGGACCTCAGAATTTAGGTATTCAGCAGTGCTGACTGCATCTTGTAAAACCTAAGGCAGAAGTGCTCTCTACAAAGTCACTATATCCTGTTCTTGAGAGGCCCCTTAAAGCTATGGCCAAAATAATTTTTAAAAGATAACTAATGTAACAGGATTTATAGTTCGTATAAAGTCACACATGCACAGTTATAGAAGCCACTTGAAAGAAAAGATTCACTATGATTTTTCTGCAATAGATTATTAAAAGTCATATATTAATATAAAAGAGGGATCAAGAAAGCAATGAGAAATTTGTTTGAAACCAAAACTGAAGATATTTGTACTAATCTGCAGAATCAATCATGGGGAAGGGGTAGATTTTATGAATGGAGAACAAAATATATGCTGTTTTAATAGTGAACATTTTGTATTGGCATGAGAAATATGGCATAATTGTTTTCTCATATGCTCAGGAACAAGCCACAATTGACTTGACTGAAAAAAGTACAGTAAGTTGGAAGAACACAATGAAAACTATTTCAGAAGAGCAGCAGTAGCTTTCAATTGCTCCCTGACTAGACAACACCTTACTTGTTATTTAGGCACTATTATAAGCCTGCCAAGGACAAACGGTCCAAGAAGGTTATTCCTTCTTTAAGGCCAGTTTGGCTCTTCTCCTGTACTGAACCAGTGGGTTTTATTTTATAATGAAAAGGAATCCTGCAAAACTGCTTAAAAGCACTGGTTCCTGGTGTGTGCTTCAGTCTAGACTGTCTTGTCTACACTGAACTGCTAGAACATGTTTGGTAACAGCCTTTTCAGAGACTCATAGAATTATATGTCAATAGGGACTATTACATCATCTAATCCAACCTGCGAGATATCAAAAGACCTTACATTTCATCCACTTACTTCTGTATTAAGCCCAATAACCTATTTGGCTAAAACTTTTCTTCCAGAAAGGCATCCAAGCTTGAGATGAACATGTTAAGAGAGAAGTCTATGCCTTCTTCAATAGTTTGTTGCAATCTGAGATCAAAAATGGTTGGCTTATTTCCTGTTTGCGGGTGTCTATCCAGATTCTGCTGCCAGCCACTGGTATTTGTTAAGTCTTTCACCATTCATATATTAGTGACTCTAGTATTCATTATTTCCCCTATACACACACCCAGAGAAACCTGCATATTCGTGAGGAATCACCTCTTGGTACCTTCTTTTATCAAGTCTTTTTAAGCCTCCCACTGTAAATTGTGTTCTGTGATCCTAAAATTATTTTTTCTGTACCTCTTCCATTGTTTCAAAAGTCCTTTTGAGAAAGTAGATATCAGAAGAACAGCTTTCTAGCACTCCGCTACTCCTTCTTGTGTGTATAAACTCAATGATCACATAATCCTTCCTCTGTACTACCATTCTGGTAATTCATGCCAAGTTAAAAGGACACTATCAGCAGCCCCTTTTCACAGCCACTCTTTCCAGGATATGCTCCCTACTTGAAGGCTTGCCTTTCGCAGTCCAGCATGTGAATGCCCTGCCTTTGTCGAAAGGACCCAGCTTATCAAGCAATCCAAATTCCAGTGTAGGACTGTCTTGTCTTAATGATTACTTAGTCTTCAGTCCTCAGAGCAAATGTGTTCAGCAGTAATTTTTTGCTCCAAGTTGCACAGACAACGTCGATTGCACTAGATCTAAGGCAGATATTTATAAACACAAATCTTAGAATAACATTTCCTCACCAATGACTGCCTTGTTCATATTATGCCAGTTAGTCTATTCTTAACCCATTTAATATATGCTTTGCTGGTATTGTGGAGTATTTACCTTTTAAATTAGAATTCATTCTATGTTATATAAAGGCTTTCAAAGCCATAGGTAGATTGCAAACCTGCAGTTACCATCACCTGCCAAACTAGTAATTGCAAAGGAAAACATCAGGTTTATTTGAGAAGTACTGTTAGTGCAGCTAGCCTAGGCTTGCTCAGGTCAGTCTTCCTCTGCATTTTAAACATCACCACCACTTCCCCACTCTCCTACTTTTTTGAAAATTCCCTGCTATTATCGGTATTTATTTTAGAAGCACAGCAATAGGCCAAAGATTTCCTTTGCCACCTATTCAAGTACGTAGTCAATGCAGCATTCAGAATCAGTTCACCAGCTGCAGTACAGAGAATTAGAGGATGTGACTTCCAGAGGCCTAAGCCCACAAGAAGGACGATGCCAATAACATACCACTAATGAGGAAACAGTAATTGAACAAAAGACTAGCACGCAGTCTCTGAGCTGGATGCCAGTCACTCAAATGGTGCCTGCAGTGAACACACACCCTCAACAAGCACAGCATAGAGCAAATCCTCAGCTTTCTCTGGGTCTATCTCCCTATGCACAGACTGAGACTGCAAGCAAGCCAAAAAGACTCTTGCCTCCCTTTCCAAACAGCCTGTGTATCATGCTCCTTTGCTTCATTTCCAGCAGCATTAACACACCTAGCACAGAGCAACTGCTTTCCTCTGGCTCTGCTTCAGGAACAGGGCTGGTGTCAGC